>CM077243.1:2579234-2619234 GCA_039654775.1 Spinibarbus caldwelli
ACAGCTGTTTATGAAACACTGCATATAGGGCCATTGCTAACTGAACAGTTGACCTCTGCATTATGAAGGGCCTCCATAACTGTACCACAGTACAATATAGGTAATGGCATATGTTTCATGTTTACATTGGGCACTGTCCACCAGGTACAATATTCAGATTGTTTGCATCTTGTTTTTAAGCCCATAAATAAGAATGTAGGCCTACTCGTTCTAATAAATTTATATTGTAATGTACTCATTCTAATATATTAAAATCATCTTAACATTGCTGGTAGGTTATCATTGCACAAATCAACACACTCTCTACGTTAAAAAAAATAAAATAAAAACTAGAAGAGTTCTAAACTAATGCCCTGTCGTCACTGTATCTCACTCACACACAGATCATGTTGCGCGCCCACACAGAGATTCTTTTAGGCTGCCCCGCAATTTTATCAATAAAATTTATGGCTTTATGTTAATGACAAGTGTCGCGAGCGCATTATTAAAAGGCGAGAGCGGATTCATGTAATACGTGCATGCGAATTAAATATACAGCTTCACTGTTAATAGAGAAACACGGCAAAACGGTGGTAATTCTTACATACACAGCCTCTCTCTCTCTCTCTCTCTCTCTCTCTCTCTCTCTCTCTCTCTCTCTCTCTCTCTCATAAATGAACACTTGATAAATTACACTTTTCTGATAATAGAATATTGAAGTGGAGATCGCCAAACTGCAAACTATGTTTTCAGAAAGCATGCGCGTTTATCCACAGTGGCGTGAGAGCGCGTGCACATGGTTGCCAGATTGACAAAGACAAGTAACACACTAAGCAGATATTTCCGTATTGCGCAAATGTGAAGCTCTGTTTCGGGGATTACGTCTCTTTATATCAGGCAACCCCCGTTGTGTTCCTCGGCGGCCAGATTAAACCTTGTTGTAGCCTGTATTATGCTCTATGCATTATTTTTTAGAAACCTTGCACTTTTCTACTCCATTTTAAAAGATGTTCTTGTATTCAAATTAAGCGCGGTCCACTGCTGAACATGTGCCACAATATCGATACAGGGCCAGCTGTATTGATACTCGTATCGTCAAATCTCTGTGACGATACATTGTCGTATCGATATTTCGAACACAGCCCTACTGCATACTATTGTTTAATTATTAATGCAATATTTAAAATATTATGATGTATGAATAAACATATTTGTGAATAGTCTGTTTGTAATTAAAGTAGTTTATATTTTACAATTGATTACTTTTGTATTTGTTTTTAGCTTTCTGAATGTTTTCTTAAAAATCCAATAACTTTTTCTGTTGCTTGCAATTTTAATCTCTTTTTTCATGCCTTTGTTTTAATATTCATAAATATTTATAATATGTTATATTAAATTGAGTTGTTTTTACTATTTAACTTGAGTGTGTTTAGTAGGATAACAGCTTTTCGCTGTTGTATTACAATTCATATTGTGGCAAACACCTTTCTTATTTTCTTCAAGCCAGCATTTTCATAAGTTCTTTCCTATAGCTGTAATCAGATAACATGTGATGCATTTTAATGTTAAACAGTTTCCATATTCCATAGTCAGATGTTACTACACTATTATACCCTCAGTACTTGCTTATGGCTTCATTTTTCTTACCTGTCTCACTTTACTAGTTCTAATTGTTTTGTTTCCTAGAAGCATTTGGATTTCAAAGAGGTTTACAGTGGTATGCATGCATCATCATGTTCAGTATCCAGCACACGTTGTTGTATTATGTAAAGTAAATGGAGTTTTTTGCTCGTTCAGTTTGTCTGCTGGGACGAGGGTGATTGAACTCTGCTTTAGTGCCCTGAACACTCATTTCTCCAGTACATATCCCTGGCTTTCCATGCTTTAAACAAATGGACTTAGCTTTTTTCTCACTTCTGCCACATTATCATTAATCAGTGATGAAATTCATGCATGTTTTGTGTGTGTTGTTGTTCAGACACTGGAGGAGCCCCCTTACCTGACGGTTGGCACTGACGTGAGTGCCAAATACAGAGGGGCGTTCTGTGAGGCCAAGATCAAGACCGCCAAGAGACTCGTCAAAGCAAAGGTGAGCCGCAAACGGGCCATTATTTCTGCTGTATGGGATCATTTTAGCACGTGTTGAATGTATTGGTCATTCCAGCATTTGAAAGTAAATTAAGCTGGGCTGATGTTTCTAAATTATTATTTTTTTTACATTTTGAAAGAAATCTCTTCTTCTCACCAAGGCTGCATTTATTTGATCTGAAAAATACAGTAAAAATTGTGAAATATTATTCCAGTTTTAAATAATTGTTTTCTATGTGAATATACAGTAAAATGTAATTTATTGCTGTGATCAAAGCTTAATTTTCAGCATCATTATTGTTTCTCTGATCTTTGACTGTATGATCTGATTCATGCTATTGATTTCTTGTTTATTTCCTTTTGTTTTTTGTGTGCTGTCATGTTTATCTATTGTAAAGCGACCTTGAGTCTGCAGAAAGGCACTATATAAAATAAACTTATTATTATTATTATTATTATTATTATTATTATGTTATATTGAAAATTGTTGTGGAAAGTACACTACTTTTTTCCAAGAAAGTTCAAAAGAACAGAAATTTATTTGAAGTCACTTTTGATCAATCTAATGCATCCTTGCTGAATAAAACACATAATTTCTTTTTAATTTATTTAAAAAATTTATAAAATACATATTTTGACTTGCAGTGTTGTGAAATGATGTGAAGTTGGAGATCAAATGGTGTCCCATAATGAATATGTTTTCACTGCTGTCTCTTCCGAGGAATCGCCCTCATTCTGATGAAGTATTTTCCTCTTTCTTTCTGCTCTGGTCTCTCTCCTCATGTGTTTCTCCTGATGGCTCTCTGATGTTTTATAATTCCTCTCTCATAGTCCTGAAATGTTATTAGCTGCCTGCTCACAAACCAGAGACCTTGTTCAAGGTTGTAATCATATTCCTACTGTTGTACTACTGATGACATCATTGCATCTCTCTCTCTCTCTCTCTCTCTCTCTCTCTCTCTCTCTCTCTCTCAATTCAATTCAATTTAATTCAATTCAGTTAAGCTTTATTAGCATGACTGTGTAACACAATGTTGCCAAAGCATTAACATATATATATCCACAACAACAACATAAATAACAACATTAATAATAAATAAATCCATCTAAATAAATGAAAAGATAAAGTAAGTCAGTATCAAGTTAATCATGTTTAACATCTAACATTGTGAATGGTTAAAACATATTTTGCAGCTAGTGCAGCTGTGTTGTCATCTTCAAGTAAGAAGGGCATTTTCTCAGTATCACTAAGTTCAGTAAATGATGGGATCAGGGCTTCAAATCTGGGGAGAAATGTTTCCCTCACATTGTGATATTTTGGACAAATCAGCAGAAAGTGTTTCTCGTCCTCCATTTGCTGTAGATCACAGTGTCTACAGATCCTCTGCTCTTGCTCTGTCCATGTTTGTCTATGTCTTCCTCTCTCTGTTTCTAAGTCATGGTTAATTAATCTGTATTTAGAGAGGATTTGTCTTTCTTGAAATGGTTTAATCAATAAATAATTTGCAAATTTAGTAGTTCTGTTTAGGGTTGAGTAGCATTGCAGTTTATTTTGAAAGTCAAAGTGTATTTTTAGAGATTCATCATGAGTGTCTTTTAGATTTTTGTCAATTTCTTTAATAATGGCTTTGGGGTTGAAGCTGTAGTCAGTGAGGAGCTGGGTTTTATGGAAAAAAACTCTCTTTCTCTCTCTCTCTCTCTCTCTCTCTCTCTCTCTCTCTCTCAAGCGGTGTTTATGCATTAGTCACAGAAGAGTCTTTACACGGCACATTCACACTTTAAGATTGTCAGAGAAATCAAAGCAGAGCACTGGAGCTCATCATGTTTTTGTTTTATATTCCTACAGTCCTATTCATTGATCAAGTGCATGTGTTTTTATGTCTTCCAGACTTTAACATTTGGTTTTCTGTGTTTAGCTCAAAAAAGTAGAGCACTAGCAACATGAAGATCGTGGGTTTGATTCCCAGGAAATGCATAAACAAATATATACTGATCATTTTGTATAGAAGTGTCTGCCAAATGCAAAACATGGTAAAATTGTGATGTTTTACAAATTATGTTGATATAAATATCTCATCAAGATAATGTTATCTAGCTGTCTGACCTTAAGGTTTTAATTATTATTATTATTATTATTATTATTATTATTATTTTTTTTTTTTTTTTTATCAGTAGTGTTTTTAATTTTTATTTATATTTTTATTATTATAATTTAATTATATTTTATTTTATATATAATTTTAATATTGAGTTATTATTTTTATTTTTATATTTTTTAAATATTCATAATGCATATTATGCTAAAGTTGGTAATATAATATAATAATTTAATATACATTTTATATAAATAATATATAAGTTCCTGATTAATTAGACAATCAGTTTTTATCAATTTCTCAATAATTTTCTGATTACCTGAATAATCCTTTGCTTTAACTTGCCAGTAAATAAAAACTCTGCAATTAACTAAGTTCTGCAATTAACTTTATTTTTAATGTTTTCTTCAAACATGTTCTAAAAATAATTAATCAGCAGTGACCGCGTGTGACCCGCTGCAGAGCGATCAGAGCTTCATCAGACATGACTGCCGTGAGTTGCTGAAGTGTGAGACTTATTATCTCCTGCGACAACGAGACACGCGTGCACACGTCTCTCTGATGACAGTCACAAACTGCTCACAACACAGCGGTTATGAGCTGGAGTAATGCATGTGTGGCCATAAAACACAGTCGTGTCAGACAACTGCCATGTGTGAGAAATAATGGACTTCACAGAGTTAATGGACTATGGACTTTCTCATATTATTAGTACATTTATACATATTATATAATCAGTGTATTTACATGTTATTAATATTTCTGTCATGATTATCTCAGAACAGTACTGGACATTTTATGATGCTGTTTGATTCTTTTATTATTATTTTTTTTTAAGAAATTATAAAAAATAAAGATCATAATTAATCTTTTATAAAAGCATCTGCTAAATGCATAAATGTAAGTATAATAAAGTCAAGTCATCATTATTTATACAGCGCTTATTACAATGCAAATTGTGTCAAAGCAGCTTTACAGTATTAAACGGGGAAATGGTGTGTCGAAATAGTGTGTCTTTCTCCTCTGGCCAGACAAAACCAGCAGTTTAAAACTAGGCTGCAGCTGAGTCAGATTGCGCAGAAAACTCATCTGGAACCTGTGGTCTTGTCCCAACGGCCATCTGGGGGATGAGGTCTTCGGAGGGGATCAGTCTCTGGGGCACATCTAGATGTCCTGGTCTCCGCTGACATTTCAGGGCAGTCGAGGTCGTCTCTAGGTGCTGATCCACCATCTGATCTGGATATGGAGTGGATCCGGGTGGCTATGGTGACTTCGGAATAAGAAAGAAACAGACTAATATTAACGTAGATGCCATTCTTCTAATGATATAACAAGTACATCAGGTGTTATAGGAAGTGTTCCCGGTTCCAGTTGATCTAATTAATGCAGCCTAACAATCCTTTAACGGATTTGAATTATAGAAATGCGATAGTGTATTATGTGTAAGCCAGGTTAAAGAGATGGGTCTTTAATCTAGATTTAAACTGACAGAGTGTGTCTGCCTCCCGAACAGTGTTAGGTAAAGTGTTCCAGAGTTTGGGCGCTAAATAGGAAAAGGATCTGCCGCCCGCAGTTGATTTTGATATTCTAGGTATTGTCAGATGGCCAGAGTTTTGAGAACGCAGCGGACGTAGAGGACTACAATGTGATAAGAGCTCGCTCAAGTACTGAGGAGCTAAACCATTCAGGGCTTTATAAGTAATTAGCAAGATTTTAAAATCTATACGATGTTTAATGGGGAGCCAGTGCAGTGTTGACAGAACTGGGCTAATATGGTTGTACTTCCTGGTTCTAGTAAGAACTCTAGCTGCTGCATTTTGAACCAGCTGGAGTTTGTTTATTAATCGTGCAAAGCAACCACCCAATAAAGCATTGCAATAGTCTAACCCTGAGGTCAAGAACGCATGAATTAACGTTTCTGCATTTGACATTGAGAGCATAGGTCGTGATTTAGATATATTTTTAAGATGTAAAAATGTGGTTTTACAAATGCTAGAGACATGTTTTTCAAAGGAAAGATTGCTATCAAAAAGTACGTCTAGGTTCCTAACTGATGACGAAGAATTTACAGAGCAGCCATCAAGTATTAGACAGTGTTCTAGATCATTACGTGCGGAGGTTTTTGGTCCGAAAATTAACACCTCTGTTTTGTCAGAATTTAGAAGTAAGAAATTACTAGTCATCCAGTTTTCTATATCAGCTATGCATTCTGTTAGTTTTGTAATTTGGTATGTTTCATCGGGTCACGAAGAAATATAGAGCTGAGTATCATCAGCATAACGGTGAAAGCTAACACCATGTCTCCTGATGATATCGTGTGTAAAGCGTGAAAAGTAAGGGTACTAATACTGAGCCTTGGGGTTCTCCGTACTGCACTTGTGATTGGTATAACTCTTCATTCACTGCCACGAATTTCTGGCAGTCAGATAAGTACGATTTGAACCATGCCAATGCACTTCCTCTAATACAGCGGTTCTTAACCTTTTTTTCAAGTGCCCCCCCCCCCCCCTTCATGAACGACAGCGTTTTGCGAAAAAAAATATCCATTTTTATCCGTTTCAAATGAATATTTTATAACATAAAAACATCATCAGTGTTTCTACTCACTCAACAAATCTAACGTAAACCAATAACTGCACTTCTCCGGCAATATCAGTGCTCTCGTCAAGTTGGAGAGGAAAAAAAATAAACTCGAGAATTCTCATGATTATCTGCTCTTTTCACATCCATTGCCATTCACCCAATACGATTGGTCACTGTATCATTTGACACTGGAATCAATGCTAACTGATCAGCAGCTCTTTGTCCACACATAACAGAAACAGCCTCTTTAGCGCAGGGTAGAAAAAAAGTTTCACCTGAATTGTGTGGTTTCCCAGTTTTGGCAATCCAGTGAGAGATAACAAAGAGAGAAGAGCTCTCTCATTCACCGTAGCGGCTTTCTGTAGCAGTAATTTTTGCTACAAGATGCCCCCCCCCACGACCCCTACGACCGCTGCTCTAATACCAACAATTTTCTAGTCTAGCCTGGGGATAAACTAAGTTTAGTGAAGTAAAATATGATTATTTAAAAAAATAATACAATTAAAAAAATTATTAAAAAATAAGTTTTAAAAAAAAATTCTAAAAGGGTCTGCTAAATCCATAAATGTAAATATGATAAACTTAGTTTATAGAAATAAAATATAATTATAAATAATAAAAATTATACAATTATGAAAATGACTAAAATATAAGTTATAACAAATTATAAAAATAAGTCATGAAAATAATTTATCAAAATGTCTGCTAAATACATGAATGTAAATATAATAAACTTAGTTTAGAGGAAAAGAATATTATTATAAAAATAATAGTTAAAAAAATATTAAAAATAAATTATACAATTTTATAAAAATAAATAAAATAATTTATAAAAGTGTCTGCTAAATGCATAAATGTAAATATAATCAAATTAGTTTAGAAAAATAAATTATAATTTTAAATTAAAATTTATATAATTATAAAAGTTATAAAAAAATTATTTTAAAAAATCATAAAAAATAATGTATTAGTGAATTTAGAAAAATATATTCTACTTAAGAAAAAAATTGGCAATTTCATTAATTTAATTATATATTAAATTTTACATTTATACATTTTAATTAATTTATGTTTTAATCATTTAAACGACCTGTGTTACTTTTAGGTTGTGCACTTTTCAGTTCATGCATTTTCTGGGAATCGAACCTCTGACATTGGTGTTGCTAGCGAATGCATTATGCAAGTTTATTCACAAAACCAATGTTGGACTGTATTGTTGTTTTGCATTTCTACAGTTGCAATTCAGTAAATCTTCCTGTCATTAAATTTCAACATCCTGCAAGATGGTTTCTGCTGAATTCAAATTCCAGTTCATGGACTGTAAAGGTGCCGAGTCTTAATTCTGTATTTTGCGCAGCCCTGATGTGTGGCGTCTCACAGTGTCGTGGGTATTTATGGAAATATGACATCTTGTTCCTCCATTTTTATCCCATCCTCTTGCACAGCATGTTTTGTCCGCCCCACTTTCTGTGTAATTATCTTCTGTGATTCAGTGACACAGTGTGTCTTCACTGCGTTTGGTTTGATATCAACACAGGAACATTGGGCTCTCTCTGGTGGGGATCTGGCTGCCTGATATGAGTGATCGATGCATCTTGGCCTTTAGGGAAAGCCCTTCCGTGTTTACTATCCTCACTGACTGTGTGTGGCTCTTTCCAGGTCACCTTCAAACCCAGCTCGTCCACTGCGGAGGTGCACGATGAACACATCAGAGGAGTGCTGAAGGTAAGAGCCACAAATACAGGCTCTGTTTGATCACATTTATATGGGTTAGAAATGCTGCATCTTAAAGGAATGGTTCACCCAAAAATGAGAATTTACTGAAAATGTCCTCACCCTCAGGCCATCCGAGATGTAGATGAGTTTGTTTGTTCATCAGATTTGGAGAAATGTAGCATTGCATCACTTGCTCAGCAATGGATCTTCTGCAGTGAATGGGTGCCGTCAGAATGAGAGTCCAAACAGCTGATAAAAACATCACAATAATCCACAAGTAATCCACACCACTCCAGTCCATCAGTTAACATCTTGAGAAGACAAAAGCTGAAACAAATCCATCATTTAGATGTTTTTAACTAAAATATGAGTCCATTATCCATAATGATTCTTCCTCCAGTGAAAAAGTGATTTGGTCTGAATCAGGAGAGAAATCTGCACAGATCAAGCACCGTTTACAAGCCAGAACAGGTCTAAACAAATATGTGGCTGGATTTTGATGTGAGAGACAACAGGAGATGGACTTTTTCACTGGAGGAAGTGTTATTATGGATTATGGACTCAGTTTTAAGTTAAAAAGTTAAATCGTTTTAAGTTAAAATCGTCTTAATGATGGATTTGTTTCAGCTTTTGTCTTCTCCAGATGTTAACTGATGGACTGGAGTGGTGTGGATTACTTGTGGATTATTGTGATGTTTTTATCAGCTGTTTGGACTCTCATTCTGACGGCACCTATTCACTGCAGAGGATCCATTGCTGAGACAGTGATGCAATGCTACATTTCTCCAAATCTGATGAAGAAACAAACTCATCCTAATCTTAGTTGTCCTGAGGATGAGTCAGTTTTTAGCAAATGTTCTTTTTTAGCTGAACTATTCTTTTAACTAGTGACATGACAAGAATCTGTCCATGTTGAAAGTGAAAGTCCTGCTTTACGCAACAAAATCACAATCATTCAGAACATTTAAATTTGAGCATAATTACCCTCATTTTGTTCTAAACCTTTTTGACTTTCTTTCCTCCGTTGAATGGAAAATAAACTAAATATTTTAACCCTGTAAAGCCTGACATATGAAATAATAGTCAGAAAAATCTGTTTGTTGACAATGTTTTTTAAAAAAGGGCTTGCATATGTCTTTTGTTGAGTATCATATTTCATACAACAGGCTTTTATGGCTCATATAGTCTGATATAATGAGAATATGGAGGAAAAAACATCTTAATTTTATTCAGATACTCAAATTGAGCAAAAATATTCAATTTGGTGCAGATGCTGATTTATATTTATAAAAAAAAAAAAAAAAAAAATGAAATTCTGATGATTGTAATGTAAATCAATGAGGTCTTTATAACAGTATTTAAATGATAAAAACAGTCTGTTCCTCAAAAGCCTGATGATCAAATTTAAGACTGATTTTGACTGATATTTTTAAATAAATGATGTCTGGATAATCAAGTAAAGCAAAGCTGCTTCAGTCCAGTAAGTGTTCATCTGGAAATATTACTAGTTATTCTTATGTTTACTTTATAAAAATCAGCAAAGATTTGACAGCAGAAAGACATGCCAAGCACCAGCTGAAGGAGGACGTTTGTACAATTACACTAAAAGAGCTTTTACTTGCTAAAAAAAGTCTAAACTATCAATCAGACGACAGAAGACATGGAGTAGATTGTGTGTGACAGGTTTAGCAGCAAAGTTTTGATTATATTAATCATTTAGAGGCCTTGCATATCAAATATGATACAGTAGCTTTATAGGGTTAAAGAATGTTTGCTGCTCTTTGCATACAATGAAAGCAGACAGTGATCACATCTGTCAAGCTCCGGAAACGCAGCATAATGACACTCTGATTTAAAACTCTCGTCTGGAGTTGATGTTTTTTGGTGCCGGTGATGCCAGTCATCCGCATAATCCTCTGTTTCATATTGATGTTGTTTGTTTTTTATTTTCTATTTTTTAGCTCAGTCATTTGTTTGAACATCTTCTGGCAAAGCAGCCGTTGCATCTGTAGCTGTGATTATGAATATGACAGTAATTATTCTCCGCCGGCTGCCATCAGCTCATCAGAAAACATCTCACTGATGTCTGGCAGAACTGTTTGCTTTGAACATTTAGTAATTTTTTTTCAGAGAGAATAAATAACAAATACGCTCATGAGTGCCTTTACAAGCAGAAGTCTTAACAAAAGAAGGAAGAGGTGAAAACCACTGAGGACGAGACTGATTCAATGCCCAGACTTGATTAATACACAAAGCTAGTTATTTATTGGTTATTCACAAGTCAGATTTGTTATGCTTGGAGCACACAAGCAATAAAATGCCAAAATCTGCAAACTATGGTAAAGCTATGCTAAAATCCTGAATCTTAACAAAACATGTCCACATTTCTCCTACAATCAAAAAAAACTGAAAAAGGAAGAAATTCAGTTATATTTTGTATAAAGAAAAGATCAGGATAAGATAAAATTAGGATGATGATGATTATTATTATTATTATTATTATTATTATTATTATTTGCATTGTAATTGTCATTGGTAATTTTTTTTATTCTTGTTACTGTAGTAGTGTTTTTAATAATGAAATAATCATTAATTATATAATAAATATTTAATAATAAATTAGTGCAGTGTTTTTATTGTAGTATTACATTTTTTGCAATAAAATTATTTTATTTAAATAGTTGAAATTTATTTCCATTTTATTTAAAGGCAGTATAGCAGATACTACCATGACATCATGAAAATGTCACACAATTTTTAATGGTGCTAAAATAAGCTTGCTTTCTTCATGCAATGTGATATTGCATTAATATAATGCAATATATATATTTTTTGGCAATACAATTTTACAGTATTAATCACACTAATTGTCAAGAAAATGTTACAGAAAATCTTAATGGTGCTAAAATAAGCTTGCTTCATGAATTTTTTATTTTATTTATTTATTTATGAATGCATGAATTGGGCATGTTCTTGACAGATTTCTGTGAAATTTGTCTTTATATGAGTATGTTAACCATTCAGAATCATCAGATACCATCACTTTACCATGGTATGTCCGTGGTACTTTATTATAAAGGTAACATGCACACCTCACAGTTCCTGAGAATCCCTCACAGGCATTTCTCTGTGAGTAATGTCAGTGATTATGGAAAAAGAAATGAATCCAGTCTGTTTATCTCTAGTTTGAGTGTTTTAACACCTGGTGGAGCGTGGATCCAATTCCAGCCGGTCAGGAGCGCTGTGGTGCGACACATTGAAACGCTGTAAATACGAGTGTTTTGTGTTTGTGTTTTAGGTAGGCGCTGTGGTGGAAGCCAGGAATCAAGATGGGATCTATCAGGAGGCCACCATCAACAAACTCACTGATGCTAGTTTGTACACCGTCGGTAAGACCATTACATCTCATCTCATCCTAGACTGCAATTCAGCACTGCACATCTCTTCAGATAACTGCTTATATATCTGAGACAGAGATGGAAACACCACTTCCATCCTTAGTTTATAGCATCATATGTGAGAGCAGCACAGCCATTCTGAGATGCTGGGTCATTTTCATCTCAGGGTTCAATAATAAGATTATATTATGTATTATATATATATATATATTTTTATATATTTTTTTTATTTTTGATGCGATTAATCGCATCAAAAATAATTTTTTTAGATAATATGTGTGTGTACCGCGTATATTTATTATGAATATATAAATACACACATGCATGTATATATTTCAGAAAAATGTTTTTATATATTAAATCTGTTTTTATATATTATGTTTTTATATATTAAATTTATCAATTATATGAATATAAATATATACATGTAAATATTTTCAAAATATATACTGTGTGTGTGTTTATATATACAAAATAAATATACACAGTGCACACACGTATTATTACAATATTATTACATTTACATTGTCATTTAGCAGACGCTTTTATCCAAAGTGACTTACAAAGTAGAGACAGTCAGATCAACGAGAGAGCAACAATATACAAGTGCTGTGACAAGTCTCAGTTAGTCTAGCCCAGTGCACATAGCAAGGATTTTTTTTAAATAAGTTCTGTCTTCAGTTCAGTTCTTCAGTTCAGTTCTTCAGTTCAGTTCTGTCTTGGCATGGTTGAGTTGAAGATGATGAATCTTCATCCAGTCAGAAATGTCTGTCAGACAGGCTGCAATGCGAACAGCTACTGTTGGATCATCTGGTTGGAATAAAAAGTAGAGTTGAGTGTCATCAGCATAGCAATGATAGGAAAAGTCATGCTTCTGAATGACAGAGCCTAAAGATGACATGTAGATGGAGAAGAGAAGCGGTCCAAGTACTGAGTCTTGAGGAACCCCAGTAGCAAGAAGTTGTGACTTAGAAACCTCACCCCTCCAAGACACCCTGAAGGACCTACCAGAGAGGTAAGACTTTAACCACAAGAGTGCAGTTCCTGAGACGCCCATCTTCATGAGGGTGGACAGGAGGATCTGGTGGTTAACTGTGTCAAAAGCAGCAGACAGATCCAGCAAGATGAGTACTGAGGATTTGGAAGCCGCTCTTGCCAGTCTCAGGGCTTCAGTAACTGAGAACAGGGCAGTCTCAGTTGAGTGGCCGCTTTTGAAGCCAGATTGGTTGCTATCCAGGAGGTTGTTCTGTGCAAGAAACAGAGAGAGTTGGTTGAACACAACTCGCTCAAGCGTCTTTGCAGTGAACGGAAGAAGGGATACCGGTATCTGTAGTTTTCTAGAAGTGCTGGATTTAGAGAGGGTTTCTTAAGCAGTGGGGTTACCCGAGCCTGCTTGAACGCTGTGGGAAATGTGCCAGAATGAAGAGAGGTGTTGATAATGTGAGTGAGCGCAGGTATAACTGAAGAAGAAATGGCCTGAAGGAGGTTAGTGGGGATAGGATCAAGCGGACAGGTAGTAGGGTGATTGGAAAGGATAAGTTTAGAAACGTCTTCCTCGGAGAGAGAAGGGAAGGAGGAGAGAGAATGAGTATTTGTGGTTATGAAGTTTTTGTCAGGCTGTGGTGTGGAGAATTGGTCACTGATGGTTCTTGTTTTATTTATGAAGAATATTGCAAAGTCATCAGCAGTATAAGTTGATGAAGGAGGGGGTGGAGGAGGACAAAGAAGAGTAGAAAAGGTTTTGAAAAGCGTGTAAGAATCAGAACAGTTAATTTTTTTGTGGTAGTATGTTGTTTTAGCAGTGGAGACACTTGCAGAGAAGGAGGAGAGGAGTGACTGATATACACAAAGGTCGGTAGAGTTTTTTGATTTGCGCCACTTCCTCTCAGCAGCCCTGAGTTTAGAGCGTTGTTCTCGAAGAACATCGGACGGCAAGGGGGCAGAGGAGGTGGTGCATGCTGGTCTGGATGAAAGGGGGCAAAAGTTGTCTAGCCAAGATGTTAGAGTGGAGCAAAGAGTGTCAGTAGCAGTGTTTGTGTCCAGTGCTGAAAACTGAGAGGGTGGAGGAAGTGAGGATGAAACCATAGAGGCTAGGCGAGTGGGAGAGAGTGAGCATAGGTTACGCCGAAAGGTGACCTGCGGAGGAGTGTGTGTTGTGTCCGGAGTCAGTGTGAGGTTAGAAGTGATGAGGAAGTGGTTTGAGGTGTGCAACGGTGTAACTAATGTGTTGTCAGGTGAGCAATAGCGTGTGTAGATAAGGTCCAGTTGGTTAGCTGATTTGTGAGTAGCTGTAGTAGACACGCGCTTGAGGTCAAATGAGGCAAGCAGAGTGTTGAAGTCAGCAGCCTGTGGTTTATCTAGGTGGATGTTGAAGTCACCGAGTAGTACTAGAGGAGTACCGTCCACAGGGAAGTTTGAGAGTAACACATCCAACTCATCTAAGAAGTTAGCCAGTTGACCTGGGGGACGATAAATCACTACAAAATGGATTGTAACAGGGTAGGTAATAGTAATTGCGTGTGATTCAAATTAACTGTTGCCGGTAAGGGATGGTAGAATATCAAATTTCCATTCTTTTGAAATAAGTAGACCTGTCCCTCTGCCCCTCCCAATCGGGCGTGGGGTGTGGGAAAAAAGTGAAATTAGTGGAGAGGGCTGCAGGAGTGGCAGTGTCCTCAGGTTTGATCCAAGTCTCAGTTAGGGCCATGAGGTTGAGACTTGAATGAATGAATGAATGAATGATGCATTTATATAGCGCTTTTATGTGTATTGCTGTACACCCAAAGCGGTGTACAGCAATACACATAAGTACACCAAAGTCTTCATATATATATATATATATATACATGTATACATATTAGGGGTTGCACCGACTAACTGACTAGTCGACTTTAATGCTCTGCCATGACGCTTTAAGCTTGACGTCGACTAGTCGCTGGTCCTATAGAGGGTGCAACAGTATAAGAAATCTCTGAAGGACTTCCACATTTACGCTCCGTTTCCAAACAGTTAAAATGACAAATAAATGCATACTCTGAAAGGCTTCACAAGACGTGTGATTATATTACTGGATGCTCGAAATTGAAGGGGGGAATGCACGTTTTAAACCGCTTATAGTACAGGTCAGTTAATCGCCGTTCTACTATAATGCGCTGCTGCTCAGTAACACACACACAATGGCTTCAGACAGTAGTGCTTACATCACGCGCAGATCGCACGTGCACAGAATCGTTCAGCGCGGAAATGTATTGTCAACATTGTTCTTTGATTTCTCAATAAAATAGCTTAGAAAAAAGTTCAAGCATATATTTCTTAATAACTAAATCCCACAGCTTCACTACTAGTAGAGAGTCGCTGCCAGGTAGAATTAATTCACACACACAATCGCTCTGACTAATGCATTCATATGAATGTATTTTTTTCTGTGCTACTTTATCTGTATCTGATTTAGAACGAGCAGAAATCTGTGACAAATATAACGATCCAAAGACAAAAGAACTGATAAAAATGAGCTGTTATAGGAGCAATAGTCATGTGGGCAGCACATTGTCACAGCTCCACACTTATTTGTTCATTAATGACGTCATTAGCGACTAGTCCACTTCGACTCGACTTTCATCACATAAACGTCGACTTTAAAAAATCAGTCGTTCAACAAGTCGTTCAACCCCTAATACATACATATATACATACATATATATATATATATATATATATATATACACACACACACACACACACACATATATATATATATATATATATATATACACACACAGTGGTGTGAAAAATTGTTTGCCCCCCTTCCTGATTTTTTTATTTTTTTGCATGTTTGTCACACTTTAATGTTTCAGATCAGCAAACAAATTTAAAAATTAATCAAAGATAACACAAGTAAACACAACATGCAGTTTTTAAATGAAGTTTTTTATTATGAAGGGAAAACAAAATCCAAACCCACGTGGCCCTGTGTGAAAAAGTGCTTGCCCCATAAACATAATAACTGGTTGGGCCACCCTTAGCAGCAACAACTGCAATCAAGCGTTTGCGATTACTTGCAATGAGTCTGTTACAGCGCTGTGGAGGAATTTTGGCCCACTCATCTTTGCAGAATTGTTGTAATTCAGCCATATTGGAGGGTTTTCAAGCATGAACCGCCTTTTTAAGGTCATGCCACAGCATCTCAATAGGATTCAGGTCAGGACTTTGACTAGGCCACTCCAAAGTCTTCATTTTGTTTTTCTTCAGCCATTCAGAGGTGGACTTGCTGGTGTGTTTTGGATCATTGTCCTGCTGCAGAACCCAAGTTCGCTTCAGCTTGAGATCACGAACAGATGGCCGGACATTGTCCTTCAGGATTTTTTGGTAGACAGCAGAATTCATGGTTCCATTTATCACAGCAAGTCTTCCAGGTCCTGAAGCAGCAAAACAGCCCCAGACCATCACACTACCACCACCATATTTTACTGTTGGTATGATGTTCTTTTTCTGAAATGCTATGTTACTTTTACGCCAGATGTAATGGCAAACACTTTTTCACACAGGGCCATGTGGGTTTGGATTTTGTTTTCCCTTCATAAAAAAAACAAAACAAAACCTTAATTTAAAAACTGCATGTTGTGTTTACTTGTGTTATGTTTGATTAATATTTAAATTTGTTTGATGATCTGAAACATTAAAGTGTGACAAACTTGCAAAAAAAAAAAAAAAAAAAATCAGGAAGGGTGCAAACAATTTTTCACACCACTGTATATATACGTGTGTGTGTGTGTGTGTGTGTGTGTGTGTGTGTGTGTGTGTATATATATATATATATATATATATATATATATATATATATATATATATATATATATATATATATATTCTGTGTATATATATTCTGTGTGTGTGTATATATATTGTATATATACTGTGTATATATATATATATATATATATATATATATATATATATATATATATATATATATATATATATATATGTGTATATATATGTATATACTGTATATATACTGTATATATATGTATATATTACACACACACTATTATATTTGTATATAGAATAAATATTTATGTATTATATAATATATGAGACAATATATTTTTTAAATTATTAATTATTAGATGAAAACTTGTTTTTAAATTAGGATTAAAAAAAGATTTCTCAAGACAAATTTACAGCAAATAATTGTAAATATCCTTTATATGATTCTTAATTTCTCGTAATATTCAACTATAATGTAATATACAGAATTTATTTATTTATTTTTTTTCTCCACACTGATCAATGGTGGTGAAGAAAATTTAATATATTTATATTTATTAATGTCTCACTAGTCATGAACATATGATTTGCATTTGTGTTAAATATTAGTGATGTTTTTATACCTATGACAATTGAATTAGCTGGGTTTTTTGCATGCATGTTAGTGAGAAGCATCACAAGTCGTTTTGTGTCACTCACAGCATCATAAATGAGACGAATCAGTCTCCATCTCTCACAAGAACATAAAACACTGTGATTTCATTCCTCATATTTTTTCATGTTTGATGTCTTAATGCGAATTATAATCCACATAATGTGTCGCCACATGGAGAGAAAATGAACTTGATGCACCCTAGATAAAGTTCTGACAGAAGACCTGTGAGTCACAGCAGATGTTTTCTCTAGCAGATGGTTTTAATTTGATGCTTCAATTTAAACCATATTGTATATCGCAGCTCCTAATGAAGCCGCAAGCCAACTGGTGATTTACTCAGAGTTTTAGTGTTCATAAACACACAATATGGACTCTCTTCAGCCGCTTACACTCAGAAACTGTGCCGGAAGTGCATGAAGGACCAGAGGACTGATTAAATCAATAAATAATTCAATTGAGAAGGTGGTTTCCCACGTTCACTGTGAGTTTATCATTAAAGCTGAAGAGCAGTGGGCAGCTCTTTTAAAGCACTAATCTTATGTAACTCTGTCCTGAGCGTTTGTGCGTCTGATAACTCGTCTCTTTCTCTCTTCGGTTCAGTGTTTAATGACGGTGATGAGAAGACCCTCAGGCGCTCATCTCTCTGCCTGAAAGGAGCGCGACACTTCGCTGAGAGTGAGGCAAGTCCGCTTTCTGCTTTCTCATTGGTTTAGATCACTAGAAGACGCTTTTACATCATGACACTTTCACTTCACATCCTGTTCTGGACACTGATTTCACAAATGAATTTTCTTATGTTATCACTTAGGAGGTTTTTCTGCTGAATTTTAACAGACTTTGAGACATACGATCAGGTGATGTTGAGAACATGAGGAAAAACCTATGAATTTACTGTTAATTAAAACAATATTTCAAAGAAAACATGTTTTGTTTGAAACATTCTGATTTGAAAAAGAAAAAAAAATGAAGAAACATCTGGAATGTTTCTTCATAAAGTGCCAGTTTTTCGTTTCAAAATTAGCAACATCTGCTCAAACTGAAGTAGTAACAATTTCGCTTATATGATTTTCTTATGCAAAAACTGGGAGTTTAGCATTTAATCCAGTATATTAGGACATATATAATGTCTTCATGAAAATGTCTGCATAGCAGAAATGACTCAAAATTAGAGGTGTTTCATTCCCAGATGATTATTAGAAGCTGTCACATCTCTAAACAGTGTGCTAGTAAATGATTTCAAACAGATTGTCTGTTGTGTAAGGCCTGAAACAGTCTCTACACCAGTGTATGTGAACGCCAGTGTTATTTAGATATACAAATTTTAGTTTGTTATTAATTTTAAATTTTTACTTTATTTTATTTTCTGTTTTTACTTTAATTTCAGTTCAAGTTTTAATATTTTAATATTTTTGTGTTTTTGTCATTTTTATTCGTTTTAATTTATTTAGTGTGTTATTTTAGTACTTAAAGGTAAACTAAAATGAAAAATGTTGCCTTGTCAACTATCTGCAAGAAAAATTGAAGATAAAAATAAAATTGAAAAAAGTTGTGTTTTGTGATAATTAAGCACAACTTGTTTTATTTCAGCTAACATTTATTTTATTTCAAGTGACAGAAATTGTTTTTTAAACTCATGTATATGAATGTCAGTGTTATTTATTTTATATTTATGTTATATGTTATTTTTGTTTTTATATTTTCTGTTTTCACTTAAATTTTAGTAATTTTAGTTGAAGTTTTAATGTTTTAATTTAAGTTTTAATTAATTTAATTTTAATTTTTAATTTAATATTAACCTAGTTTGTATATTTTTGTCATTTTTATTTGTTTTAGTTTATTAATTTTAGTTATTTTAGTACTTAGTTAAACTAAACTAAAATGAAAAAATATTTAAAAATAAAATGAATTTTTTGTTGGTTTGTTTTTGTTTGCTTTTATATTTTTTTATGATTTTTTAAAGGGGTCCTATTATGCTTTTTCACTTTTTGAATTTTAGTCAGTGTGTAGTATGTATGTTTGGGCATAAAAAAGATCTACAAAGTTACAAATCTCAAAGTCCACTCCAAAGGGAGATATTTTGTTTTTAAAAAATCCCTTTTCAAGAACTACAACGAACGGCTCGTTTGGACTACAAAGTTGTTTTACTGTATTTGTGACATCACAAATTGGCCCATTAGAATATCATTAAAATAAATCCCGCCTACGGAAATTCGAATGTACGTTTCAAAATCGAAACCCGGTGCGGGTGTTTTTATATCACTGTATTTCTGAAGGAAACCGACTGTCTTCAGAAAATTTTGGATGTCATTTTCATTTCATCTTGCATGTAATGTCTGATAAAGCAGTGTTTGTGAGCGAGCTCTGCTTTGTGTACAGCGTTACCGGGGAAACCTCGCTCTCTCCCGCTCCAACAGCGCTTCCCGCTGATAGAGAATTAATTTGCGTATATATATATATATATATATATATATATATATATATATATATATATATATATATATGCCGCCACAAATACTGTAACTCTGTGGGACTATGATATAAATAGATTCAACTGTATAACAGTTTCGCTGCAATTGATGTTATAATGTTAGAATTAAAGAACAATAAACATAAACATATTACCGTTGCACTTATCTGTACAAATGCAGTTATTTTTAAGCTGTTTTTGACATCCTATCTAAAACGTGTTTTAGCCAAAAAAAAACAACAACAATATCGTTATCACTTTAATATGTCTTGCAATATCCGTGCGTGTACAGGTTCTGCGTGATCCACTTGTTTAATATTCTCGAGGTCTGAATTGATATGGCAATATTGACGAACTTGCTGTTTTGGCAAGGGGCGGGGCAGTACTGAAACACCGTCTAAGCTGTTCGCCAATCACAACACATTTAGTTTTTCGGAAGGCGGGCCTTCATCAAACCCGGAACTAATCGAGCTGTTTGTGTCAGGCTGGGGAGGAAGGTATTGTAATAATGTAAATTATGTGAAAAATAATGCTATTTTCGAACCACCAAGCATGAGAGCATGTTATAGTACACCCCCAAAACAAAATCAAGACTTTGTAAAAGAGCGTAATAGGACCCCTTTAATTAATTTTTTTTAAGTTTTAGTTGACCTATAAACACTTCTTGGTGCACAAGTGTGATTTTATGTGTCATATAAAAATTAAGACAAAATAAGAAATATTAGTATTGTAATTTTTGTAATGTTATTGTAGTGTTGTATGATTGATAATGCTTTGAACACATTCTTAGCAGTGTTATTTTAGTATCATTGAGATACTATTAAAATTGTATGAATATTTTGAATTCATTTTATATTTTCGATTCATTCTCATATTAGTTTTAGTTTTAGTAATTTTTTTTATAGTTCTTATTAATTTTACTCAATTATACTTATTTTAAGTAATGAAAATTGAAAATCAAGTTAAAGTAAATGAAATTGAAGCAAATTGCCTTGCAACTAGCAGAAATAAAATAAGTTTGTGTTTTTTAATATTTTATTTTTATTTCAAGTAATGAAAATTGTGTCTTTATGGTTTAATTTTTATTTTAGCGCTGTCTGGTGAAACTCATGTCTGTTTCTCTTCCAGACGCTCGACAGGCTTCCTCTGACGAACCCCGAACACTTCGGCACTCCTGTCATCGGCAAAAAAGGAAACCGCGGAGGCCGACGCTCCAATCCCATGTGAGTGTCTTTACTTAAAGTTATGCCATTTTTTTTGCAGTCCTCCATGTTTTGCCATTGAATCGCAAAAAGCAATGTGCTGCTTAAAGTTATTGACACGTTAGTCCGATAAAGAAACATGCATGAGTGAGAAAATAAAAAACAAGTCTTGCTTAAGGTTGTATGAGCTATTAAGCCCAGTAAGCCACGACAAAGTATGATTAGTATGAATTATCTTCCATAATTACATTATATGGTAAATGTGGTACCCTAATTATGAAAATAACAGCAAAACGTCTACAAAACTCTGGAAATTAGTACTTCAAATTAAACATTTATTTCAGTGTTTGGTTTTTTTTCATGCAGTATTTGTATTTTATTTTATTTCAGCTCCTTCAATTACCCTAAATTATTTTTAATAGTTTAATAGTATATTTTAATAATAGTTGTAAAATTCCACTTCAGTAAGGCCGTTCAAGACACATTCGACGCATTGAGAGTTTCACTGATTGTGTTGCACTGCTAAAAACACCCCTCACCTGAAGGATGAAGCGTTTGTGTGCTCTAGGGATGCAGCAGTTTCATCTGGGAATACCGATTACACAGTGTTTGCTGTGGTAAATTACGCCTCTTCTTTTAGCAGTCGCACAAATAGGACAATCGCTGCCCTGGAATTCTCAATCAGACACAAATCATAGAAAAGACGGTGCTTTTCCTCCAGTGTCTGCGTCTGCCGCTATGACAGAAATGACTCTCGTGTGTCTCTGCGAGAGCCGTGAGCTCATCGTTAACTCCATCAGTCACGCGTGAACTTTTACAAGGGATCAGAATCGATCGTAATGTTTGGGGTGTCATTGATTAGTCAGCTAGTGGATTAGTTCTGCACATCAAATAGATGTGGATCCAAGCATTTTTGCCTATTTTTCAGTAAAAATATAAAGATAAATTGACTTGAGCCAGTGTTATTTTAGCATTTTTTATACACTCTTATTGTATTTATTAATGTTTGGAATTAGCTTTTATTTTCAGTTTCATTTTAGTTTTTTTAATAATTTTATGTGTTTTTGTCATTTATTTATTTTTTTTATATAGTTCCATATAGCTTTCTTTTTTCAGTTTCAGTAATTTTAGTATTTATATATATTATAGTTTTTATTGATGTTTTAAATTAGCATTTATTTGTGCATTTTATTTAATACTTATTTATTTTAGTTTTAGTAATTTTAGTACTTCATCTTAAACTTATTTAAAATGTTGAAGCTTTTCATGCAGTATTTATATTTTATTTAAACTTTTTAAAATAACTTTTAAACTTTTAAATTTCAATTACTGTAAATGATTTTAATAGTCTTAATTTTAAAAATAGTTTTAGAATCTAATAATAGTTGTAATTTTTGTTAACAATGCTTGAGGCAAAATTGCCAAATGCATAAATTGCATAGTTTATTTTTCCTACTTAATTAGCAAATATTTTTCTACTTTATCAGTTTCTTAATATCTTCAAATAGTTTTTTTTATTAATTTAGTATTTATATAGTATTCTAATATTTATTAAAAGTTCGAATTGCTTTTATTTTTATATTTTAATTTTTGTTTATTTTACTAATTTTATGTGCTTTTGTCATTTTTATTTTATTTTTTTATATTTCCATATAGATTTAATTTTAGTACTTAAACGTATACTTATTAATTTACATTTTTCATGCAATATTTATATTTTATTATATTTCAACATTTTTAATAACCATAAATGATTTTAAATAGTATTAATTTGTATAATAGTTTTTTTTTTCAGAGTTTCATAATAGTTTTATAATATAATAATAGTTTTATTTATTTATTTATTTATTACGCCATTGCTGGAAGCAAAATTGCAAAATGTATTAGTTGCATAAAGCTTATATTTCCTACTCAATTTGCAATTTTTTTAAGGTTAATAATTAAAAAAAAAAACTATTTTAACAAAAACTACTAGAGATAGTGAACTTTTCCACACAGGTGTTGAGAAGCAGCCGTTGCTCGTGTTTGGTTGTTTGAGTGAGCAGGAGTCCCTGAAGTTTATCAGGTCATGTTTATTCGTGATGCAGGCTGTTGATTGGCTCATTTAACTCTAACAAGATTGGTTCTTCTCGGCGGTGAGCTGGAGTGTGGGTTCTTAATTGAGAGCGGCCGTCGAGTCACGCTCCATATCCAGTATTGGCAAGTGAGAAGCTCGTCAGCTCACAGAGCCTAATTACTTATTATCTTCATCAGAACACGCGAGTGAAAGAAAAGCAACGTCTTGTATTGTGCCGCTGGGATACAGGTGATGCTTATCTTTTTGAGTGGATTGGTTGAATCATGTTTAGCTTTATCTGGCTCTTCGTTAGAGTCTATAACTAAACCATTAGCATGTTCTCTTCTGTTAGCAGTTCTTCACTGTCTAAACACCCAATTAAGATGCAGTTTTATGTTTGCAGTCTGAATTGAATTTGATGAAAGAGAAACTCTGAATGACTTGAAATGACGATGACATTTGTTGTTGGCTATGTCCATGATTTATTTTTATTGTTTGTTTGTTTGTTTGTTTATAGTCATGGCAACCCTACTAGAACTGAAAAGTAGAATCTGAAACAGAATTGTTGATTGGTTAGAATAATTCATGGTTACACTTTATTTTAAGGTATCCTTGTTAGTGTAATTATACATTAAATACTGAGTAATATTAATTAACTACATCTACTTACTATATGGTTAGGGTTAGGATTAGGGTTTGGCTTAGGGTTACTTGTATGTAATTATGCATTATTGATTGTTATTATAATAGTAAGACGTACATGTAATGTGTAACAAGGACACCTTAAAATAAAGTGTTACCTAATTCACTTTTTGAAAATGCTTAGAACCTTTAATTACAGTTAATATTGTTTCAAAATTTAAAATATAATTTTAAATTGCCTTAAAATTAATGATATGCTGAGTCAGTTTTAAAGATTATTGTACTATTGGGAAGGAAAAAAAAAAAAAAAAAAAAAAAAAAAAAAAAATAAATATATATATATATATATATATATATATATATATATATATATATATATATATATATATATATATATATATATATATATATATACTTTTTTTATTTATTTCAAGATACATATAATGATATTAAATTATATTAATATTATATTATTATTATTATAAAATTATAAAATAATTGTATTTATCTATAAATTGTAATAATTATGTAAAAATATTAAAATAAAAAATAAATTATATGTGTATTAAAAAGTATGTTTCTGTATAAGTTGTGCTTAATTGTCATGCAAATAATGCCATGATTCCTAATAGTTATTAATTTATCTAACATATATCTAATTTTCTGTATACACAGTATAATATCTTATTTATTTCTTTTTATTTTGGTCAAATGTGATTTGAACATGATTTCATGAGAGTCATATCTAACCGTTTTTAATCACATAAATGTAAAATGAGGTGTTATTATTGCTGCTTTTTAAAGAATAGATTCTGATTTGTTTTTCAGCAGTGATATTTCACTCTGAATTTTAAATATGTTCTTGTGTTATCTGGGATATTAATATAACTCAGGCACCTTTCAGTCTGTTGTTTATTTCGCATTAACACATAATCTCATTCCACAGTCAAGAAGAGGTGTCATCTTCATCGTCTAGTGAGGAAGAGGAGGGAGATCAGCAGCAAAACGAAGAGCTTTACGGCAAAGTGGTGTGTGTGGATGGAGTTGTCACTAGTGACAAAAAGAAAACCACATGGTATCCTGCACTGGTGAGTCACGACTGCTGGACACAGCACAAAAATCAAGCCTTTGTGTTATGTACAACTCAATATAATGTTTAAAAAATCTAAAAAATCTAATTATAGCTTTTTTAATAATTAAAGCTATATGGAAATATATTAAAGAAACAATTACTTAAATTACTCAAATTAAAATAAAAATGTTTATATATATATATATATATATATATATATATATATATATATATATATATATATATATATATATATATATATATATATATATATATATAGTATTTAACCTCTTCATCAATATATACTTCATTTAAATTTATTACAATATACATTTTTATAGAAGTATAGAATATAATATAGAAGTTATATATAATTTAAATTATATTAAATTATGTGATTATTAAAATTATAATATTTACAAATTGTAATAATTATGTAAAATTATATGAAAATAAATAAATTGTCTATTAAAAAGTATATTCATTTTACATACACACACATGACATTGAAATTTTTTCAATTGAGTTCTTTTTAAATTGAATTCAAATGGTGTTGTATTTGAAACTCTTCACTTTTACAAAGCCTTATTTTGTGCATAAATATAATTCACTTAATTTTTTCAGTTTTTTTTACTAGCATGTAATATTGAATTTTACTTTATACTGTATATAAAATAAAATATATTATTATTAGTAGTAGTAGTAGTAGTATTTTCAATGTCTGTTTAAGCTAAATTATATTTTTAACTATGCCATCCATATAGTCCCATCCAAAACTCACATCATTAATTAAGGTTGAAGTTGACACGTCGGGCCACTCAAACAAACAGATCAGTGTTTTATAAGCGTCATGGTATTTCCCTTTTCAGCGACTGACTTGCAGTGACTCATTAACCTGACACACCAAAAACTGTTATAACATCCAGAAAATTACATACTTCACCTTTAACCCTCATGATCAGCAATGAGTCTTTCTGCTGTATTAAACTACATGTTCCTTCCTGAAGCTGCATGTATTGTGCGGCATCCGCGGCCTGCTAACAGACGCTCTCTCTGTCCCTCGTTTACATGCAGTAGTTGATGATTCACAGAGTCAGGGACGCTGTCTCTTTAAATATTCCTGCTAGCTCTGAGAGTTGTTGATGTTGGCGTAGTGTTTTGCGTCGCTCTCTGGCTCCTCCTCACGGCTCTCAGCAGAATCACAGCATTCAGAAAGAAAACAAAGCAAATGAACGGCTGTGACATGAGCTCCTGGGGTTTGGTGACGCCCATCCCGCTGCTCGTCTGAGGTCAAAGGTGACTTCTCATGAAATCAAAGGAAAAGACGTGGGTGTAGCAGCCGTTTCAAAATATTAATGCCATTTAGGCTTTGTTAAAATGTGAATCTTGTATTTATTAATGGATGCTCAAGGTGCATCTTATTTTTATTTTATTTTATTTTATTTTATTTTATTTTATTTTATTATTATTTTTTAAATTTTGTTTTATTAGAACATTGTCATTGGTACCTACAGTCGAAAAAAGCCTGAAAAAAGCCTGAAAACATCATTAAAATCAATAAACCTCTTTTTTTTAATATAAAAATCTTGAAATTTATGTAATGTGTGTTTTTTTTTTCTTAATAATGCACAGCTCTCATAATATTCATATTAAGCTCAAATTCAGTATTTATGAAATTATACTACTGGTCAATTTTTATTTTTTATTTATCATTATTATTATTATTATTATTATTATTATTTTTTAAACAGTCTCTTCTGCTCAACAAAGGCTGCATCTATTAGGTCAAAAATACAGTAAATACTGTTAATTTGTGAAATATTATTACAATTTAAAATAATTGTTTTCTATTTGCATATATTTTAAAATGTAATTTATTCCTTTGATGCAAAGCTGAATTTTCATTGCTTACTTCTGAAGGATCATGTGACACTGAAGACTGGAGTAATGATGCTGAAAATTCAGCTTTGATCACAGGAATAAATTACATTTTAAAATATATGCAAATAGAAAACAATTATTTTAAATTGTAATAATATTTCACAATTTAACAGTATTTACTGTATTTTTAATCAAATAAATTCAGTCTTGGATTAATAAATATTAATTATTCCTTATAACTTAATTGGTACAAACAACTGGAAAGGTAACACATTTACATATAATAATTAATGAAATATTCTGAAGTTAAAAATAAACCGATTTGTTTTTGCAAATGGAGACAAATGACTTGATGACTAAAATGTCATCAAATGATGTTTTCTGTGCCGAACTCTCATTGACGTGCTCATCCATCCTCTGTTTCTCTCTTCATTTTCTAAAGGTCATCTCTCCAGACTGTCATGAAGATGTGACATTGAAGAAAGACAACGTTTTTGTTCGCTCCTTCAAAGATGGAAAATTGTGAGTAACTTTCAAATGAAGTTATTTCAGTCCATGCTTCTACTTTTAG
The DNA here is from genome assembly GCA_039654775.1 of Spinibarbus caldwelli. Taxonomy (NCBI): domain Eukaryota; kingdom Metazoa; phylum Chordata; class Actinopteri; order Cypriniformes; family Cyprinidae; genus Spinibarbus; species Spinibarbus caldwelli. The sequence goes on from CM077243.1 coordinate 2,606,408, forward strand.
CTCTTGAGGTGCAGAAAAGTCAAGCTATGAAAGCGCCATGTGTGCTTTTATTTCTCAGGATCGAGTCTGTTTATAGCTATGATTTTAAAATATCCATTAAACGTGGCAGAGAGCAGAATGCTAAAAAACAAGGAGAGACGCCACCGGTGGACATCATGTAATGGAAGAGCTGCTGATATTTCTGTAAGGACAGTCGGAGAATATTGTAGTTAAACGCCTGTCTCAGATTAACCTTCTGAAACCAATTTATACTGTCGCTGCTGAAGGTGGAACCACAGAAACTGTTGTATTCAAGCGTTATGCTGAGAAATGTCTTCTTATGGAGATATTTGTGTTAAAGCTCAAGAAGATGAAACCTGTGAGAACTGCCATTATACAGACTGGAGCTTCTGATGATTCAAAAATAACATTTATAATGTCGTGCTTCTATGGATTGACATCAGACTCTAAGTTGCCTGGATGCTGGTAACCGTTTGTTCAGGTGCTCCAATTGGGTTGCTGATTGGGTTAATATGTCGTATTACAGTTTTTATTTTTTTTTTATAAGCAGCTGTAAAAGTGGTGCATTATTTAACAAACATAGATAATAAGATCTCAAGCTCCATGTATGAAAATGTCATTCCATGTATGAATATGCACTACTGTTCAAAAGTTGGGAAGATTTCTTTGTTTTTGAAGACTGCTTTGCTCCCCAAGGCTGAATTATTTTATTAAAAATACAGTAAAAACAGTTAAAATTGTGAAATATTACTACAATTTAAAATAACTGTTTTCTATGTGAATATATTGTAAAAAGTTATTTATTTTATTTTTTTTTTGCTGTGATGCAAAACTGAATTTTCAGCATCATTACTCCAGTCTTCAGAGTCACATGATCCTTCAGAAATCATTCTAATATGCTGATTTGCTGCTCAAGAAACATTTCTGATTATTATCAATGTTGAAAACAGTTGTGCTGCCCAATTTTTTGTGGAAACTGATACATTTTATTTTTCAGGATTCACAGGTGAATAGAAAGTTCAAAAGAACAGCATTTATTTGAAATATAATCTTTTGTAACATTATAAATTATTTTACTGTCACTTTTGATCAATTAAATGCATCCTTGCTGAATAAGACTTCTGTATTGTAGTGCTTAGGTATCATTTAACAATGAAGGGCTTGTGAATTGCACAGGTCACCTGTAGCGCTGGGTTTCTGTACACGTGTAAGCACACGTCTTCACTGCTCCCTCTAGTGTCAGCTTTAGCATAGTAATGACATCACTGGCCCATGTAGATTTATAAATATTCATGAACAAAGACATGTCTGTTAGCTAATAATGACCTCTTAATTCCCTCAATAAAGCAGCTGCTGCTGGTGTTTGGACACTTCAGGACGTCTGTGACTTCATACATCCACTAAAAACCACCAAAACAGCAGATGATTCAAAGTTTGAGCACACATACAGTAATAAATGACATCTTGATATTTCAACTATGATTTTTAGGTGTCCGAATACTTTTAAGGGGATGATGCATATGCCTGGTTTAGGTTCTTGTATGTTTTCTACTGATTGGTTGCTTTCCTGAATAAAATGAGCCAAACTTCATATCTGGTGCTGAGAAATTGCCTATTTCTTAATTACATAACTGCTGTTTTCCTAGGACAAAGGTTTTGCTATTACAATTTGGTTTATTACATTTTTTAAAGAAGCAGTGTGATGATGCTGATTTGGTGGTTGATTCTTAAAGTACATTCATGTTTTTGCAAGCAATTAAATACAATAAAAATTGGAATCGATACTCAATGACAAGTATAATGGTTTTTACAGTCAGAATGCTGTTTCAATTATGATTGGTAACTGACTCAAAGATGATGATGTTATTTATTATGCGTTCTCTAATATGTGATGAATCACAGCTAACAGTGTTGCAATTTATCTTATAGTTACACAGTTTTGCGGAAAGACATTCGAGAGCTGGATGAAGAGAAAGCTCCTAAAGCGGACGCAGGACTCAAACCAGGTGAGTCCTAAATAAACTAAAACTAAAAAGTAAAACTTAATAAGAACTACAGACATGCTTAAAAAATGACAAAAATGCACAACAAAATTCTCAAAATTTTTAGTAAATTTAAAATTAAAACAGAAAATACAAAAATCAATTCTAATTCAAATATGAACAAAAACTAGAGTATTTTGTATTATCTGAAATGTTTGTAAACGTATCTTTAAAAAAAAAAAAATTACAGCAGTATTTTACATTATTTCTTGCATCTTATGTCTTGTATCTCTGTCTTTTTGTCAGATTTTCAAGTACTTTTTTGCTTTAAAGTTTGTAATGTTATAATTTACCTCGTAGCTGCTTAGTTTGGTTCATGGTTTATAACTCTTAAACGAAGACTTTTTTTAAATGGGAATGGGAAAAATACTTCCTAAACCAAGGCCTCTGAAAAAGTGGGCAGCCAGAAAGTTGAAAGTGGAAGAAAATGTCACCCCAAACAAGGGATTTCCAGTCACATGGAGCTCATTGTAATCTCATTGTCGCTGTTTGTGTTTCACAGCGTTAGATGCAGCGTGGGATTTCCAGCGTAACGGCACTGTGCCCAACACCTGGAGGACAGAGGTGAAGGATGAAAGCTCCAGCAGTGAGGAAGATGACGAGGAAGAGGAGGAGGAACAAGAGGAAGAGGCCAGCAGCGAGGAGGAAGAGGTGACAGCAGCATTCATAATCATAAACTATGTGGTGGAGAGAAAAATGGCACCTTGTTTGTTTTGGCATCACTGAAATATTCACACTGAATCTGCATTGAATCAGAATCTATGGAAGCTTGTTTCCGCCACAGGATAAAAAATAAGGTAATTGCGACTTTTTATCTCACAATTTGGACTTTTTTCTCACTGTTCTCTCAGGTATAAGATATAAACTCAGAATTGCAAAATATAAAATTAGAATTGTAATTGTGAGGTGTAAACTCGCAGTTACCTTTTTTTATTTTATGTTTCATGGCAGAGACAAAAGCAGAGCAATTCTGAGGGAAAAAGTCTGAATTTTTAGATAAGTTGCAATTACAGTTTGTATTTTTTATTCTGTGGTAGAAACAGAGTGAATTCTGAGGGGAAAAAATGGTGGAATTGTGGGATATAAACTCAGAATTTCAGATTTGAAAAAGTCAGAATTATGAGATATAAACTTGAAATTCGGAGGAAGAAAGTCAGAAGAGATAAGAAGTTGCAGTTATTTATTTGTTTATTCAGTGGTGGAAAAAAATGAATTCTGAGGAGACAAAAGGTCAAAATTGTGAGGTAAAAACCCAAAATTATATTTATTTTACAATTTGTGGCAGAAAAAAATAATTGGTAGGTGTAAACTGATAATTCTGATTTAAAAAAAAAAAAAAAAAAACGAATTGTGAGATGTAAACTTGCAAGGAAAAGTAAAATTAAAAAAGTAAAATTGTGAGATACAAACTCACAATTCTGAGGAAAAAGTCAGAATTTTGAGAGAAAAAGTAGCAATTACTTAATTTTTTTTTTTTTTTTTTTTTTTTATTATGTGGAAAAAGTCAGAATTGTGAGATTTAAACTCAAAATTACCTTAGCAGGAAAAAAAAAATCAAAATTGTGAGAAAAAGTTTAGAATTGCCAGATATAAACTTGCGGTTCTGAGGAAAAAAGTCAGAATTTTGAGATAAAAAGTAGCAATTACCTTTTTTATTTTGTGGCAGAAAAAGTCAGTATTGCAAGATATAAATGACTTTTTTTTTTTGGCAGAAAAAAAATGAATTGCGATATATGAACTCTGAATTCTGAAGATGTAAACAATTCTGATGAAAAAAGTCAGGGCCCGTATTCTTAAAGATTCTAAGAGTCCTCTCAGAGAGCTCCTAATTTAGCTTAAAATTTTCTAACTAGGAGTCTTAGCTTAAGAATGATTCAGGACCAATCTAAGAGCAACTCTGAGCAAGGAAAAGACAAAAACTTTTATCTTAGTGAGGAGGCGGGGCTGATCCCGTTGCTAGCTATGACACAGTCTTTTGAAGACTGTGATTGGTTGGTTGTCCAAGAAGGAAATTAAAGAGCGCTTTTAAGAGTAGGGTCTATTATAAGCCTTCACTTTGAAATTACAAGTGTATTTTTTCCTGTTTTTCCATACTCTCACACAATCACACACACACACATTATATATGTGTATATATATATATATATATATATATATATATATGTATATATTCTTTATTTTTTATTTACCATGCTGTCATACTTAGCATATTTTATAGGAAATAAACAGCGACACAATAAGGTTCTGAAAGTGCTGTAATTGTTTGTGTGATGACTTTGCTTATAGAAGGTTGTTACAGACCCAAATCATCACTGCTGCACAGTTGCATTTTTCCAGTTGTCAAATATGTTAATGTAGTGATTTACTTCCATTTCTGGCACTATGGCATTTCTGCACGGTGTCGGAGATGTTTGCGTGTCTCTAATAAGATCGGTCACAAACATGATCCCTGCACGATCTAATGTGTAGCGTCTTATTAACTCACTGTCATGCATTGTGTGCAACACATTTCTTCTCCCTCTTCATGTTTCGTCCATTTTCTCCACTGCTAAAGAAACTCTTAAGCCTCTTAAAAGTCCTCGTCCGTACTCCTAACAATTTTGGACCTTAAGGCCTATTTTAAGGGTTAAGATGCTTTCTGAATTACTTTTTTCTTTACTAGGATCTTTTCTTTAATTTTAAGAGGAAACACCCACATTTCTAAGAATTTTCTTAGAATTTTGTTACTAGGAGCAATTCTTAGCACTAAGATTTTTCATGAATACGAGCCCAGAATTGCAAGATAAGAAGTTACAATTGATTTTTTTATTCTGTGGCATAAACAAGCTGCCATGAACTCTGAATACGATTGAATCAGGGAATCTGCTGATGCGCAGCACTAATGTTTATGTTCGTGCGAGCTAATATAGTGGTGCTTTCACTCTTCAGCAAGAGCTCCTGTCATCAGCCGTTTGTTTACCTTGATTTATTGACCACAAAACATCACCTTTAAAGTTTGAGCGGCGTGTTTCTTCATGAAAGGGTGACAGATGAACAGCTTGTGCGTGTGATGACAGGTTTCACTGTTACTCAGACCTGTATTAAAACTGTGTCAGAGCACGGCTGACGTGTGTGTGTGTGTGTGTGTGTGTGTGTGTGTGTGTGCTGTCACATAGTTACATAAACTAGATTATAGAGGAAAAACACATCACAGCCAGACCGTTTTCACAGCAGTGTTTGAACAAGCTATTTTTTCCAAGTAGCAACCAAACATGGCTAATGTTGATCTCCTATTGCGCACAGCTTTACAAATGATCAGCTGCTCTTGTTCTCTCTCTTGCAAATGAAAAGAAATTGAATCATTTAAGCCCTCGTTCACCATTTTATGTTTGCGTTGTGCTTCAAAATAATTAGTCAAACCCTCTTAATTATCCCTGTTTAGGCCAGTTATTTTGATTAGGGTGTTTTTTTGTTGTTTTGTTTTGTTTTATTAATTATATTTTGTGTCATTTTCTATTATACAATACTGTTAAAAAGTTTGGGTCAATACATTTTTTTTAAAGAATTAAATACTTTTATATGGTAAGGTTACATTAAATTGATCAAGTAACATTAAATACATTTTATAGTGTTACAAAAGATTGTATCAGTTTCTACAAAAATATCGGGCAGCACAACTGTTTTCAACATTGATAATAAGAAATGTATCTTGAGCAGCAAATCAGCATATTAGAATGATTTCTGAAGGATCATGTGACACTGAAGACTGGAGTAATGATGCTGGAAATTCAACTTTGATCACAGAAATAAATTACATTTTAACATATATTCACATAGAAAAGAGTTATTTTAAATTGTAACAATATTTCACAATTTTTACTCTTATTTTTGATCAAATAAATGCAGCCTTGGTGAGCAGAAGAGACTTTTTTCAAAAACATTAAATCTTTCTGACCATAAACTTTTGAACGCTAGTGTATTTCTGAAGATATTGTCCCCTTAAATAGCTTCAGTGTAGCTAACAGCTTTTTTAAAGTCCTCTGAATGACACCCGACTCTCTGTGTTTGTGTCTCCTGAATGCAGGAGGAAGTAGAGCCGTTCCCAGAAGAGAAGGACAACTTCCTGCAGCAGCTTTACAAATTTATGGAGGATAGAGGTGAGCAGTGTTGTTCCAGTATTATTTTTTATACTATTGTAGTATTTATTAATATTTTGCTTTTAATTTTAGACGTTTCAGTTGTAGTTATTTTCATACTCTTGTAGTATTTATTAATATTTTGCTTTTATTTGTATATTTTCAGTTTTAGTATTATTTTTTATGCTATTGTAGTATTTGTTAATATTTAGCTTTTATTTTCAGTTTTCATTTAACTTTTTGTTTGTTTGTCATTTTGTTATGTGCTTGTTATTTATTTATTTTTTTATTTATTTCCGTTTTAGTAATTTTAGTGCTTTTTTCAGTTAGTTTCATCAAGTATTTTATTTTATTTCAATCACCAAAAGTGATTTTTAATAGTTTTAGTTAACAATAACAAACTCTAGAGGTGAAAGGAGTGCTTGATGATATACATGTCTTGAATGCAACACAAGTCACTTTTGTATAAAGCATCTGCCAGATGCATTAATGTTTAAGAGGTTTCTTTCCTGTTCTGCTCAGGAACTCCTATCAATAAGCGGCCGGTGCTGGGCTACAGGAATCTGAATCTTTTTCAGCTCTACAGGCTGGTGCATAAGCTCGGAGGATTTGACAATGTGAGTTTTATTTCTGATCCTCCCCGTAGAGCTGAACACTGTCACAGTCTGCGTTAGCTTTGACTCGTGTTCCTCCCTGTGTTTCAGATCGAGAGCGGATCTGTCTGGAAGCAGGTGTATCAGGATCTGGGCATCCCTGTGCTCAACTCCGCAGCCGGTTACAACGTCAAATGTGCCTACAGAAAGTACGTACGTCCTTCATAAGCCCCTGATGACAGTGACAGCGAGCTGTGAGCTCCTCACCGGTGCCGTTTCAAGTCAATGTAAAAAGATTGAGAAGAACAAGCTCTGAATGCACCTGTTCTGTCTGTTAGCACAGAACTGTTGCAAAATGTGACACACATCTCCTATCCAGGGTTATTGTTGTTTACTACAGTTATTAAAACAGTTTTGTTAATTGAACTAAAGCTTAAATAAAGTAACCTATAAATATTAGATGAAAAACTTCAGTTCAGTTATTTGCCAAGGCAACAAAGTTTAGTTTTGTTTAGTTCAACTTAAAGCAATAATTACTAAATAGACATAAAATATAAGCTAATACTTATAATAGTAAAAATGATATTTAAAAGACTATAATTTAAAAAGTATAAAATTGCAAAATTGCAAAAAAAAAAAAAAAAAAAAAAAATATATATATATATATATATATATATATATATACATATATATATATATATATATATTAATTAATATAAATATTAATATAAATATTAGATATTAAGTTATTTGCCAAGGCGACATGTATAATTTTCATTTATTCAGTTCATTTCATTCAGTTATAATTTTCATTTCATCAAGTTGAAGCACAAATTACTAACTGGACATTAAAAAAATAAATAAAACTGAAAATAATAAAAATTATAAAAATAAAATAAGGATCAAAATTTAAAATAAAATAAAATATAAAATTAAATTACAAAATATAAAAATGTTTTAAAAAGGTAACAATCAAATAATTTCAAATTAAAAAATTAATTAAACCTAAATACTACCATTTGAAAAATAATACTAATATTAAAAATGACAAAAGTGCAAAAAAAATTACTAAATTACTAAATTAAAATAAAAACCCATTTCAAAACATCAATAAAAACAGCAATAGTATATAAATAATACTAAAATAACAGTGCCTCTATAAGCCTTTAGTGCCACCAGGAGTTCAAAGTTTCACGCTCAATTTAACTTATTTTTTTAACTAAATTGCTCAATTTGGATCAGATCATCTGAAGACCTTTCTGGTCAATTTGTTATTGATATACCTTCAGCAATTAGGTGGTTAAAGGTGCAGTGATGATAAGTTAACCATAGTATTAACATGGAGCAGCATCATGAGACTGGTGATTGGATGTGGTAATCTTTGTTGTTGAACCTCCTGCAGGTACCTGTATGGCTTTGAGGACTACTGCGCCTCCACAGGAATCACCTTCCGCATGGATCTGCCGTATAAGACGGGTGAGAAGACGAGCTCAAAGTGCGAGGTGAACGCAGAGGAAACGGCCAGCGGCGGAAACACTGTCTCTTTAAGCACATCCAGCGCAGGAGAAGAACAGAAAGCCCTCAAAGAGCCGGAGACCTCCAACACGCAGCATGTGGTCAAGGTACTGAAATACTGAAAAATCATCTCAGGATGTGTCTGATATGGCAAACTACTACTCATATTACTCATGCTGCGTCTGTGCTGCATGCATTAATACACTGACTATCTACTACATTTTCAGTTATACTTCGCATATTTTCAAATCATTTTCAAACAGCTGTTTCATTTTATAGTTTTATCATTTATTTTATAAATATGTGATTAATATAAGATCACATTTGATTAAAATGTGAAAAACATTAAATAGATATTTGTATATATACAATTTGATTAAAAATGAGAATTTGTATATATACAATTTATACATATTTTACATTCTACACACACACACACATATATATATTTATATTAATATATAATTGATTACAAATGTGAATTTTATATATACATATATGTATACATTTATGTATATATAAATATATACATATTCCATTTATATTTGTTCTATTTATACACACAGAATTATATATATATATATATATATATATATATATATATATATATATATATATATATATATATATATATATAATATAAATTTTGCAGTTACAAGCTATTTTTGGTGACAAAATGTATATAGTTAGTTCATTTAATGTGATCAGTAGCTGTTTTTTATTAATGTGATCAGTAACAGTATATCTGTTTTTTATTATGCATGTTCATTTATTTATAATGTGACAACTTTATCATGTAACGAAGTACTTTTTCACTGTTACAGTTACAAAGCTGCTGTAAGTAGCATACACTACATACTGTGCAGTAAGCAGTACACTGCTATTGCATTTGAAGCACAGCCACTATCTTCAGCTGTTTATTTAGTCTCACGGCAGGATTGTCTGACCTTATGTATATTAATAAGTCATGCTTTTTTCCCCAACACAAGCTGCTGAAACAAAAACAATGATGCGTTTACAAATGTAGCTAAAGCAGAGTTTAATTAGGGTCAAATAATATTAATCATGTGGGTGAGAATGACGTTATTTTATCTCAGGAGGAGAACGCAGAATCCACAGCACCATGTGAAGATAAAGTGGACATCAGCAGCGTAAACGAGGAGGACGATAACCACGCTGATGAAGAGGAGAACGATACGAAAGAGGAGGCCAAAGAGTGCGTCCCGACAGCACAGAGTCCCGTGACTGAGAGCGTGAATGAGGAACCATGTGAGGAACCCGATAACAAAGATCTGTCAGGGTAGGTGCAGCCTGAATCCACCTCACTTCCTGTCTGAGCGTCAGTGCATCTGGATCTCTGAAGGAGATTATCATGGGAGAGAGAGAGAAACAGAGACAAATGAAAATAGTGAAATGAGTGCAGAAAAAAATAGATGGGGGAAAAAGAGGCACGAAGAGTCAAGTCACCTTCATTCCTATAGCACTTTATACAGTGCAGTCGTTTCAAAGTAGCTTCTCAGAAATAAACAGGAAAATAACAGAAGCAGTGATGCAAACTTCTTCAAATATGAGAAATTCAGATTCTGGTGTAAAGATGCTCTAAAAACATTATTCAGTTCAATAACTGCGAAGTTCATCAATTATGAAACAAGTTCAATTCAGCTATAAGCAGCTCTACAGAAGACAAAACTAAGGAAGATTGAGTGAGAAATGTACAAAAAGTGTCTTATGCTGTGTGCACACCAAACGAGAAGTGAATATTCTCACCGTGTTATCGCTCTAGATTACTCACGGGATGTTTTTTGTGTCATTCGCGCAAATACAATCATTGTTTAATGCTTTCCTCCATTTTCAGATACAACCGGACGTGTCAAACTGGACTTGTCAATAAGTTCTTCGCTGATTGGCTTGCGTGACTATGACTGAATTTTCTGCTTGAGTTGAAACTTTTCAACTTACGCAGAAGACACGATAACGCGCAATCACGTCACCTGGCGCGAATTCGAATCTATTTGCATCTTTGCATTGACTTTGTATGTAATCTACTCACAAGAATAGGTAAATTCGCTTTTGGTGTGCACACACCATTAGACTTTGTTCAGGCAGTACTTTTGCTATGTGTGACTCAAAGTTGTTGTTAGGGACAGAATGATCACATCAGTCGATCATGAAAGCACTTAAAAATTCTGTGCCCTCAGTTTTTGGATTTGTAGATGTCCTCTGGCATGAGCAGGACAGATGAGACGCTGAAACCAAGCATAACGGCCTTTATGAAACTGCATGTTGGCCGAAGCATTTGCTCTTTTTAGGTTGCTTTCTCTCTCTCTTCCCCTTTTTTCAACGGCAGGTTGTTATACCTTCTTTTCCGTTGTGCTGGACAATTTATTTTTGTTCCCCGTCTGCTGTGAAATCATTATTTAAATGATCAGTATTGTGTGAATCAATTCATGTGAATTTTCTATAACTTCTGCCATAGATTATAACATATTACAGCCGCTATATCACAGCCAGCTTGTGATGGAATAAAGACAGCAATTAAATGTCATCAGATTGAATTTTTTTACAATAAGATTCAAAACCTGGTAGACAAGGCTTTTACAAGTTTTATAAAGAAGTCTCCTCTGCTCACCAAGGCTGCATTTATGTGATCAAAAATGCAGTAAAAATTGTGAAATATTACAATTTTAAAAAACGAATTTGTGATTTAATATATTTTAAAATAGTAATTTATTTCAGTGATCAAAGCTGAATTTTCAGCATCATTACTCCAATCTTCAGTGTCACATGATCCTTCAGAAATCATTCTAATATTCTGATTTGCTGCTCAATAAACATTTCTGATTATTATCAATGTTGAAAACAGTTGTGCTGCTTAATATTTTTGTGGAAACCGTGACACATTTTATTTTTCAGGATATTTTGATGAAAAGAAAGTTCAAAAGAACAGCATTTATTTGAAATGGAAATCTTTTGTAACATTATAAATGTCTTTACTGCCACTTTTGATCAATTGAATGCATCCTTGATGAATAAAAGTGTTAATTTCTTTAAAAAAAAAATGAAATTTGATGTAACTGACTATGTTTCTACTCAGTAAGTCAGTAGAACCGGAGGTTGGTTCAGAATTATTGCAGCGCTGTTTTTGTATTCACTGTTTTCTAGTCAAATCTGCGATTTGGGTGTTTTAGGTTTTGTTTTTTTACTATTCAGGTGTGACTTTGAAGCGATGGACTGACTAGTTGAGCTCTACCACTGCTGCCCTTTGCTGTTTAAAGTGTTTCCTGACGCTTTCTGCTCTCTCATATCATGCCTTTAGTGTTCTGCTGTGTTGTTGTGAGATGTTCTGTGGATGAAAACAGACCCTGATGCTGAGATCATGTGGAGATTTGTGTCTGGTTAGGGTTGGAAACCAAAAAGCCGTTCTGTTCTCCAAAAAAAAAAAAGAAATACACTCTTAAAAAAATAAGATTCCAAAAGGGGATTTTTGCATCAAAGACATAGAAGAACCATTTTTGGTTCCCTAAAGAAACTTTTAGGGTGTATTCACACCAGGAAAGTCCCCTAGTTCACTTGCTTTGGTCTGGACCAAATACAATGTTTATTTATTTATTTATTTTTATTTTTTGGTGCGGTTCGCTTTCACACTGCCCTTTTTGCAAGTGAACCGGAAACTGTAAACAAAACCACACGTGTGCTTAAGGTCATCCATTCATTGGTTCATCCATTCAACTGCACCAGAGTTCGTTTGGAAGCGGACCAAGACCACCTCTTCAGCTGGGTCTCGGTACAGTTGTTTGGTGCGCACCTGAGTGCGATTGCTGTATTCACACCTGCCCAAAAGATCCGCACCAAAGGGGGAAACGAACTTGAGTTTGATTCATTCGAACCAAACAAGACAGGTGTGAATACACCCTTAGTGAACAGTTCTTAAAAGAACCTTTTTTATTAATGTGAAGAACATTTTTAATAAACTTTGAACAGTTCCACACTTTTGTGGAATTGAAAGGTTCTATGAATGCTAAAGGATTTTCATGGAACCATCGATTCCAATAAAGAACCTTTATTTTTAAGAGTGTAATGGAATTATATGAGTCTATTGTTCTATAATTGTTTCATAAATGGTCCTTGATCTCATAAGCTATAGAATTGATTTGGTTTAATGGCTTATTTGCTTTACTCACTTGCAGGTGTTTAGTCACGTTGAACTCTGAACTACCTCAACAGTACTAACAGAATCATGAAATCGTTAAAGGAATAGTTCACCCAAAAATGAAAATGAGCTGAAAATGTGCTCACCCTCAGGCCATCCAAGATGAAGATGAGTTTTTTTTCTTCATCAGATTTGGAGAAATGTATCATTCCATCACTTGCTCACCAATGGATGCTCTGCAGTGAATGGGTGCCATCAGAATGAGAGTCCAAACAGCTGATAAAAACATCACAATAATCCACAAGTAACCCACCCCACTCCAGTCCATCAGTTAATGTCTTGAGAAGACAAAAGCTGCGTGTTTGTAAGAAACAAATCCATTATTAAGACTTTTTCATTTCAAATGGCCGTT
>CM077243.1:2624234-2646734 GCA_039654775.1 Spinibarbus caldwelli
AGGCCAAACCCTAAAAACGAGCATTTTAGCGCTTACAGTTCCATCGTTCTGAAGTAAGTTGGTCTTTTTAAATGGATTTTTGGTTAAAATATCTGAAATAAGGTCTGTCATCAACAAAAGCTCAAGATGTTTTCACTTTTTTTTGTAGTCCAAAACCCAAAAAAAGTGTATTTTAGCGCTTCCATTAGCATTGTCTTAGAGTCAGTTGTTTTTTTGAATGGGTTTTTGTTAAACGTCTGAAATAAGGTTTGTTGTGGACACAACCTCAAGATGTTTTCGCATTGTTTTTGTTGGCCAAAACCCAAAAACAAACATTTTAGCACTTCCATTTCCATCATCCTGAAATCAGTGGGTTTTTTGAATGGGTTTTGGTTAAATGTCTGAATTAAGGTCGTTGGTGAATACAGTCTCAGGATATGTTTACATTGTTTTTGTTGGCCAAAACACAAAAACAAGTATTTTACCACTTTGTCTTTGAGTTTTTTGATTGGGTTTTTGGTTAAATAATAAAATAAGGTCAGTGGTGAACACAAGCTTAAGATATTGTTGCGTTATTTTTGTAGGCCAAAACCCAAAAACAAGCAATTTAGCACTTCTGGAGCCACCGTCCTGAAGTCAGTAGATTTTTGATGAAACGTTTGAAAAAAGGTCATTGTTGAACATTCGTTGTTGAGTCTCAAGATATTTTTCCCTTGTTTTTGTAGGCCAAACCCCAAAAAAAAGTAAATTTTAGCGCTTCCAGTAGCATCGTCTTGAAGTCAGTCTTTTTTTTTTTTTTTTTGGTTAAATTCCTGCAAAAAGATCTGTCATGAACACAATCTCAAGATATTTTCACATTTTTGTAGGCCAAAACCCAAAAATGAACATTTTAGCACTTACATTTCCATCACCCCAAAGTCAGTGTTTTTTTTTTTTAATGGATTTTTGGTTAAACGTTTGAAATAAGGTCGTTAACACAATATCAAGATATTTTTCAGTTGTTTTTGTAAGCCAAAACCCCAAAAGGAGCATTTTACTACTTCCAGTCCCATTGTACTGAAGTCAATTAGTTTTTTGAATGGGTTTTTGGTTAAATGTCTGAAATTAGGTCAGTGTTGAATACATTCTCAAGATATTGTTGCATCGTTTTTGTAGGCCAAAACCCATAAAACTATCATTTTAGCACTTCCGTTTGCATCATCCTGAAGTCAATGGGTTTTTGGCTAAATGTATGAAATAAGGCCAGTAGTGAACACAATCTCAAGATATTTTCATGTTTTTGTAGGCCAAAACCCAAAAACAAACATTTTAGCACTTCCATTTCCGTCATTCTGAAATCAGTGGGTTTTTTGAATGGGTTTTGAATGGGTTTTAAATGTCTGAAATAAGGTTGTTGGTGAATACAGTCTCAGGATATGTTTACATTGTTTTTGTAGGCCAAAACCCCCCCAAAAAACGGTATTTTAGTGCTTCCAGTAGCATCGGCTTGAAGTCAGCTGTTATTTTGAATGGGTTTTTGGTAAATTTCCTGAAATAAGATCTGTCGTGAACACAATCTCGAGATATTTTCACATTTTTGTAGGCTAAAAACCCAGTAACAAACATTTTAGCACTTCCATTTCCATCGCCCCAAAGTCAGTCTGTTTTTGGTTAAATGTCTGAAATAAGGTCTGTCATGAACACAAGCTCAAGATTTTTTTTACTCTTTAAGAGACAAACTGCATCAGTAAAATGAATTGGATACTTGTGAGTTTTTTTTAAAGTTTTTACGGTACCTAACAAGTGGCTAAATGGCAGTACGGTTGTCGGGGACATTAAACATCATCAAACGAACAGGAAAACTCATCTACTTGTGTTTTCATAATCTCGCAACCTATTCCAACTCAAACTTTCAGTGAAAATGTTTTAAATGAAGACTGAAGGAGTTGTGGTGGTGTTGATTCATGCGACCATGGTGTAGTTCATTTATCATTAGCTTTTTACTTCTGCCGATTGCATTAAGGCTTAGAAATTTGTCCATTTGTGAAGATTAGCATGAACAAAACGTAAGAATCAATCATCCAAGAGCCAATGGAAAAATCCTTTTGGGTTTTTGTCTGTGGAACCAGGTTGACACTAATTTAACGGGCTGGCCTACAAAAATACATCATTGCTGCTGCTCTGTATTGCTGTTTGACGGACACATCAAGTGACCAACCACAGCTTTTTTGGTTTTGACGTGGAAATGTGTTTAAATAATACTTTCTGATCATCCAAAAGTAATAAATACTGATTATTTCACAGATCTTAGTCCAAAAACAAAGCAGAATATGCAGTTCTGCTCATGGATATTTAGTTTACTACTAAGTTCCTTTCAGAGATTTGATGCATTAACCTGGAAAACTTGGTAATTTTTTGCAGTTAGTTCTTCCTAAGCATTTATAATATCAAACTGGTACTTTTTGAACTCAACTTGGTTTCCAGTTTGCCAGATTGAGGAGGTGGTTTCTAGTTTCGTGCAGGATGTGGTGTGTCGTCTTGTGGAAAATGTTCAGCTTAGTGATAGACTGGTACAGCCTCTTATCATCGTCTTTGAAGCGGGTGAAGAACATTTCTGGGTGGTTTATAGAAGGAAGTCAGGTGTGCATTTGATACTTGACACATTACAGACTTTGACGTCTTTTCTGTGTCTAAGAGGATGATTAGAGATGAATGGAGCATAAAAGTACGTTCACACTTGTAGTCCATTTGAGGTGGATGACATGAGCTCAGGGTTCGATCCGTTAGCATTCCCATTCATCTCAATGGCAGTTCTTCAGTCGCCATATGAAACTGAAGTACAAAATCTTCTTCATTTCAGTTCTTCAGTTCTGGGTGTATGTTTTTTCCCTTCCAACTCTCATTGAAAAGGAATGATTATGGTTGCTTTGCCATTGCAAATCACTATCAGTATGAACAACCCTTAAAACTAGGACATGTCATCATGACATGCTCAGGTTTTTCTTCTCAGACTTTGGTGTGTGTGTTGTGTGGACATTTCTGATCCTGAAGCTCTTTTCTGACAAAAATAGCAGAGCAGGATCTTCTGAAGACCTTGCTGCAGCTTTGATGTTTTGCACTAGTCATGTTGTCTCTTTTGCAGCGTTTAATGTTTATGGTGCTTTTGTTCTCTTGATTGTGGCTTTATATCTTGCAGTTGTGACTTGTGCAATGTAGTATCTCATTTGTGCACTGCATCTCACAATTGCAACAAAACAGAGTGTTTTATGAGTTTTTGAGCCGTATTGTTCAGTAATTGTTGACCTGTCTCTCTTAACAGGTATGACGAGTGGATCAAAGCCGATAAGATTGTCAGACCAGCCAATAAGAACGTCCCTAAAATAAAGCACCGCAAAAAAATAAAGGTACGGTCTGATCTCCTTAAGGAGATTTTCTTTTTTTCAGCATACTTAAAGGTTTGGGGTCTGTAAGAATTTTTAATTATTTTTGAAAGTCTCTTATCCTCACCAAGGCTACATTTATTTAATCAATAATACAGTCAAAATTCTGAAATATTTTTGCAATTTCAAATAACTGTTTATGTCTGTTGTAATATATTGTAAAATGTAATTTATTCATGTGATCAAAGCTGAATTTTCAGCATCATTACTCCAGTCTTCAGTGTCACATGATCCTTTCTGATTATTAAGATTGAAAACAGTTGAGCTGCTTCATATTTTTGTGGAAACTGTGATAAATTTTAATTTTACTTTGAACAGAAAGTTCAAGGAACAGCATTTATTTGTAGTTTGATCAATTTAATGCATCCTTGCTGAATAGAAGAATTAATTCCTTTAAAAAAAAAAAAAAAATCTTACTGACCCCAAACTTTTAAACAATAGTTTATTCTTCATGCATATTCATATTTAGAGAGGCTGCATTTTTAATTTGCTGTTTTTGTTTAACCACAGAATAAAGCAGAGCGAGAAAGAGACAGAATAGAGCGACTGACAGACAGAGAGGATCTTCCTTCATCCAGAAATCGCATCAATCGATTGTCCAAACCGAACTCTGGCAGTGATGAGTGTGGCGATAAAGGAAGCCAGCAGACGCCTGTCAAGCCCATTGAGATCACATCCATTCTCAACGGCCTCCCAGGTACCTTTATATTCACACTGCAATTCTTACTTAAAGGTGAAGTGTGCAATTTTTCAATGCTAAAATACTTCCTTGTGTTCAGAGTCACTATACGTCAGTCATTGGTCATTTTACTTCCTGAAAAGTGACACTGTGATGCTTTCAAAACAGTTAACTTCTGAATAAACCAATCACATGAGTCTGGGGGCGGGACTATCTAAAAGTGCGTCGCCAGCGTGGAGCATTTGGGAAACCTCATGAAAAGAAAGTTATTGTTCTTGTCATTGTCTCTATTGATAGTTTGTGCCAGTTTTGGCTGAGAACCTTCACCTTTAAACTTATTTGTTTACAACAGGGTTCCCACAATCATGGAAATGTTGGTAATATTACGTAATTTTTAAACTTGCAAAAAATCATTGAAAAGTCAATTTTCTTTGTCTAGTTACACTACCATTCTTTTTTTTTTTCTTTAAGAAATTAATACTTTAAGCAAGGATGCTTTACATTAAGACAGACAGTAAAGACATGATTAATATTATTTTTTTTCTTTCTCTTTTTCTTTTTTTTTTTTTTTAGGGAAATTAATACTTTTTTTCTGCAGGGATGCATAATTATGAATGTAAAGACATGTACAATATTGCAAAAGATTTATATTTCAAATAAACTTTCTATTCATCAAAGAATCCATAAAAATTGTTTTCAACATTGATAATAATCAGAAATTATTCTTGAGCAGCAAATCAGCATATTAGAATGATTTCTGAAGGATCATGTGACACTGAAGACTGGAGTAATGATGCTGAAAATTCAGCTTTGATCACAGAAATAAATTACATTTTAACATAGATTCACACAGAAAACAGCTATTTTAAATTGAAATTACATTTCACAATTTTGCAGTATGTTTAATCAAATAAACGCAGCACTGGATGAGCATAAGCATTGGATGAACTTCTTTCAAAAACTTAAAATAATAATAATAATAATAATAATAATAATAATAATAAATTTACAGACACTGAACTTTTGGACAGCAGTATATGTAGTTTCATCAACTAAAAAAATGTTGGTGGTTGGATTTCTAACACTTGCAATAAAATAAACATTAACTGAAATAAAATAAATTATTATTATTTTATTTCATGTAGTTGCCAAGGCAACATTTCTCATTTTTGTTTGGTTTAAGTTGAAGTACTAAAATAACTAAAATAAGAAATAAAACTGAAACTTAAATACAATTACATAGACACAAATAAAAAACTAATAAAAATGACAAAAACAACCAAATTACTAAAATGTAAAAAATTTACTTTATTAAAATTAAAAAAAGAAAACATAAAATACAATTGAATTTAAAATATTAACAAAAAATATAATATCATATCAATGATACTTAAATAGCACTGCATGAAAATTCATTGACCAAAAGGTGTGGGAAACCTGTTACAATTGTTCAGTTTAACACAGTAACAAAGCTAATGTTTGAGGATCATCCCTTTGTTTCCCACAGGCTCTGAAAGCTCCACAGACGACAGCGAGCGAGAAGAAGATGGTGACGCTGATCACGACGAAGAGGATCATCCAGGAGCGCGAGCGAGCCTTCGGAAAGCAGGTCTTCCAGAGCGCCCGCATACGCCACAGCACTGGGAGAGCGGAAGCCCGTCTGAAGCCTTCAAAGCTCCCGCAGCCATCGACGAGGAGCCAAGCCTCCAGGACGGCCCCGAAACGGGCAAGAGAAAGGGCCAGTTTGAGGTGGAGCTCGAGGGTTCTGGCGGCAGAAGAAAAAAAGCAGAAGGTCAAGGCGAACGCGCTTTGAAAAGCCCAGCGAAAGGCAAAACTAGAAGCAGCAGAGGTGGCGATTGGCTGCCAAGTAGTTCGCCCAAAAAGCTGGAGGAACGAGGAACGGTGGAGGATAGAGGCGCTCAATCATGTAGCAGCTCTGAAGATGAAGCAGATCCTCCAACAGAACCACAAACCAAGGAAGAACCAAGAGGAAATCCCAAAACCAAGAGCTCCCCTTCTAAGAAGTACAACGGAGTGAAGGAGAAGAACAAAAGCGGGCGTTCGGGATTCTGGGAGATCCCAGAGAAAAGAGCCAAAATATCCACAGGGATCGAAGAAAGGTCGCCTGGCTGTCGCACCAAAGGCCAGAAGGACGTATGGTCCAGTATCCAAGTTCAGTGGCCCAAGAAGACCCTAAAAGAGCTGTTTTCGGACTCCGATACAGAGGCAGCCAACTCACCTCCGCCTGCTGTAACAGCTCCAGATGAGTCCTGTGTTGAACCCTCCGGAGATGAGGAGATCGCTGAGGATAAACTACAGGAGCATCCCAGCAGCGGCACCAATTCAGTCCTCAACACGCCTCCAACTACACCAGAGTCGCCCGCTTTGGGCGAAGGACCCGCTGAGATCAGAGCACCATCGCCACCCAGTGCTCCGCCTGCCAGTCCTCCGCCCGTCTCTTTACCCACAGGTAGGCATATGATGGTATCAAATGTTCATGTTGCGACTAATTGCTAATGCTTTTATCACGCTATTATCACAGTATTGAAATTTAGTTGCAAAAAAGTGTTGTCATAATACAGTATAACATGTTTAATTTTTTCTTATAACAAAAAATACTGAACATTTAAATACAATAAAGCAATGCACAAAAAAAAAAAACCCGCCATGCGCTTCTCATCCGTGCTTGTTTACATCAGAGCTAAATTTGACGCAGCATACAGTGCTGTTGTGCATTAAACCCGTGGATAGGAAAAATATTCTTAAAATTAAATTAATAATTAAGAATTATAATAATAATTAATTAAGAATTATATAATTAAGTTAATAATTAAATCACTTTCACAGACTTTTAAATTAACTGTTCCCACCTGGTGGAATGACCTGCCCAACTCAATCCGAGCAACTGAATCCTTAGCCATCTTCAAGAATCGGCTAAAAACACATCTCTTCCATCTTTATTTGACCCTCTAACACTTTCTATTCTAATTCTGTTCTTTAAAAAAAAAAAAAATACAAAAAAAAAAAAAACACTTGCCCCTTTTAGACTTGCACTCTATTCATTTACTAACTGCTTTATATATATATATATATATATATATATATATATATATATATATATATATATATATATATATATATATATATATATATATATAAAAACTAACACTAGCATTTCTAATCTTTTTGTATTCTATCTGTTTGTTTTCTTTTTATTTATTATCCAATTAAGAAAGGCCTCTAACACTAGCTTGCTCTTATTCTTTTTCTATTGTTTTTTTTTCTTTTTATTTATTATATAATAAAAAAAAAAAACCTTGCTACATGTACTGCATTAAGCTAACCGAGACTTGTTATAGCACTTGCATATCATTGCTCTTTTGTTGATTTTGATTGCTTCCATTGTCCTCATTTGTAAGTCGCTTTGGATAAAAGCATCTGCTAAGTGACTAAATGTAAAATGCATTAAAGAACCTAAATAATTTGTAATAATTATTCATGGTATTTTGAAGTGCCCACAATAACAATATCGTGCATGTTCATTATTGTGATATATCGCATTACCGAAAACCGGCGCATGTCTACCCGCAGGACCGCTGATGGAGGAGCAGGCGGGGGGACGCAGTGAGTCTGACAGCAGTACGGTTGAGGTGGAGAGCTTGGGTGGAGAAATCCAGGAGATTCCTCAAGAAGAGGGGGCAGGCTCCCCTTCCAAGGCTTTTGATGGAAACCTGTCTTGCAACAGTAACAGCAACTGTAGCCTGACGCTCAGCAACAGCAGCCAGCAGGAGAGCGAGCAGAAAGCCAAAGGTATGTATTGTTGTCTACATCAACTTGTTTCTGATGCTTCCAAACTGTTAGAGATTGTTTTGGTCCAGTTATAAGGCAACGTTGCATGTGTCATTTTCATATAATTTGGCATAAGTGTGTGAAGGTGTTGCAAGGGATTTGACATGCATTACTGTTTAAATTTAGTTTTTCTTTTTAATAAAGTAATACTTTTATTCATCAAGGATGCATTAAATTGATCAAAAGTGACAGTAAAGATATTTATATTGTTACAAAAGATTTTTATATCAAATAAATGCTGTTCTTTTAAAAATGTTACTCTTCTGTGAATCCTGATAAATAAAATATATCTCGGTTTCCACAAAAATATGAAGCAGCACAACTGTTTTTAACATTGATAATAATCAGAAATGTTTCTTAATGTTTCTTAAATGTGTGTGTGTGTGTGTGTGTGTGTGTGTGTGTGTGTGTGTGTGTGTGTGTGTGTGTGTATATATATATATATATATATATATATATATATATATACACATTTCTGATGACATTAATTCTTAAATAATTTAATATGATTTCAAAGATATATTCTAAATGTGATTAATTAATTCTAACCTGCCATGAAGAACACATCCTGATTTACAGTAATTCAGTAAGGTCCGTATCAAAATATGTCTGGTGTCAGTAGACACCAGAATGTTTTTGCATTCTATTACACTGCTGTTTCAATTTCGCCTTCAACTGTTGCGCTTGCATTTTTTGCAGCGAATTTTAACTAAAGATATTTCACTTTTTAAAAAGCAGGTGTTGAAATCTTGTAGATTTTCCAGAACATTAGCATGCATCAACCCCAGACACTCTTGCCAAAAGGAATTTTCATTTGTCAAAATGTGGCGAAGAAATAGCAGTCCCTCCAGGATTTCGCGGCACTGTTTTCTGATTTTTGCGGCCTAAAATGACTGATTTTGCTGCGGCTTTTCTCAAAATTTGCGGTGATATTTGCAGCATTTCTTATTGTTTTGCAGTGAAAATATACCACAGACAACATTCTTCTAACATTATGACTTTTCTGACTTCGAGAACCATAGGGCTCCAGACTAATATTTGAGGACACCAGCACAAGTGCCATTAAGTTCTACAGAAGGTGGCACCAGCACCTGACAGTAAAGCACTCACCCTAATCGCACATGTACATCTCGGAGATGTCTATTTGATGTCTGCATTTACATATGCAAGATGTATTTTTTCGGGTATTTGCTCATCTGCAATACGTCTCCAAGACGTTTCCTGTCAGATGTCAGAGACATTTATTAGAATGCATGTAAAACTGCTTCTGAGACGTTTATCAGATTACAAGACAGATGTTTCCCAGATCTTTAGTAGACGTCTTACAGATTTACTTGTGCTGTCTGGGTAGTTGAGATGCAGATAAAATTAACTTTTCTTACTGTTATTCATAATGTCTAAATATAATTTAATAAATACAAAAATATATATATTAGGGAGTGGAAATGGCTAATAAGCCTATAAGTCTCTGCAGCCATATAGTGGTAATTTAATGTTTTTTTTATTTTTAAATAAGTGTTTGTTTTCCAACATTATGAAACTTAGTTTTATAAATGGAGGCAACATGAAGGATGAACAAATAATAGAATGGTGGAGATTTGTGTTTACTGAAAGAAGTTTTTCCTGGTTTCCACATCAGTGGCGTTTGTTCTGATATCCGTAGCTTTAACAGAATTCGAATTTGAATGCTTCTCACAAGATTTGACAGAGATGTTACTGATTCTGCGGTGAATTCGACTACTTTCTTCACTGTATCTCCCAGCGCTGTGTATAACAGTGTCGTGTGATCGAGGCCTGAGCAGATAAACGGTCTGCGCCGCGTAGCGCGGATTAGTTCCGTTTTCGGTTCGTTTGTCCAATGCAGCTCTAGTAAATCGGTCATGATGAGAACGCAAGGCTTCATTCCATTTTTGTAATTAAGAAACAACCTTTCTTTGACTGAATGCGCGTTGCGATGACGTCACAGGATGTGTCTAAGCCCAAAATCTCCGGAAAATTTGCAGCAATTCCGAAAATTTTCGAGCTCTTGTGAAAATTGCGGAGTTTGCTTGATTTTGCAATAAATTCAGCGATCGCAGAATCGCGAAATCCTGGAGGTACTGAAATAGTAATTAATTAATTGTCCACGCGATGACCAAATTTATAAGCTGACCTACA
The DNA here is from genome assembly GCA_039654775.1 of Spinibarbus caldwelli. NCBI lineage: Eukaryota > Metazoa > Chordata > Actinopteri > Cypriniformes > Cyprinidae > Spinibarbus > Spinibarbus caldwelli. Next base: position 2,634,318 of record CM077243.1, read on the forward strand.
GTATAGTTGCTGAATGTAATATCCCAGCTTAACGAAACTTGGCAAACACTGACAACAAGACATTGAGGATGCACTCCAATAATTTCTATAATGCTAAATATAGAATAATTTCTAAATTGCTATAATTTCACAACCATATGATCCATGAAGTTGAAAATTGGTGTGCCTCTTCTTTGATGGACATCCTAACTTATACTCAATTAGGACTAGTAGTCTGCATTAAAAAACAAGGCTGCCAACAGCCAATCAAATTTCAGCGGTTACTAACATAGAATCTGAATGGCTTACCATTACAAAATTGGATATATTTGTACATCGTGGTAAAACAAATGTGTGTACCAAATTTTGTAAAGGTGGCGCTATAACAAGCAACCTTACCTTTTAGCTAATAACTCAACTGTGCCCTTTGTCTCATGTTCTTAAATGTAAAAGCGGCCTCTAATTGTTTCACTGATTATGTTGTGTATATTCTTTGAACCTTGACTAGCTGTAAGTGTAAAATCTAAGAAAAATAATAATAATAATTCCAAGAAATGCATTGTCTCAATGAGTTCTTGTCTGTCTCTTAGCCTCATCCAGTCAGAAGCGGCACAAGGAGTCTCAAGGCGGTGGAGCATCAAAGAAACACAAGCGCAGTCATAAAAACCTGAGCTTACATCCCAAGAAGAACCGCAAACCAGGTAACACAAATCGACATCTGCTTGAAGAGCTTCTTATGTTTTCAGAGAGGTCAATGGAGCGTTGATAAGCTTCAGGACAATTACTCAAGAGCTTTATTTCTACAAAAAGCACCTCCTGTAATTCAGTCTTCCTGTAGTCCTTCCAGATTGCCAGTCTTTTATTCCTGCAGGGATGTGAGCGTGTTCAAGTGTCTCTGCACATCCATTTCTTTAGCGTTTCAAGGGTGTATTGCAGCAGTGTAGCATCAACCTGTAAATCACCTGTGATGAAAAGCTGTAGGAGTTCAGTGACTTCACTGACTCACTTTATGTGATGGCTTTTGACAAATGAAGTTATGGTTTGCTCACATTCTGCTGCCAGTAAAAACAGATACCTAGGGTTTGGTTTTTACACTGAAGTCCTCTCAAACTACTTTCGGTTGATCCACATATAAACTCTGTGGAGAAAGAGCCTCATTCTCTTTACATTCACACTGCATCTGAACATGAATGTGAACCCTCAGCACAATTTTATCTCACATTGTTTTATGGTTAGATTATTGAAATGTAATACTGATAATAGGGTTGCATGATTATTTGGGAATGCAACATGCTTCAACCATCGTCCCATACTTGTAATGAGAAGTAATTCAACAAAAGAGAAGGTTTAAGTGCTTCCTGTGTTTTTTTTTGTTGTTTTTTTTTTTTTTTTTTTTTTTTTGTCAAAATAAAAGTTTGATGGTGTAACGTTTAAAAATGAATTTCCTGTTTTAACTTTTAATATTTTCTGTTTTAATTAGTCATTTTGTATATTTTTATTCAGTAGCAGTAGCAAGTATTTATTATTATTGTTATTATTATTATTATTATATAGCCTACAAACAAGTGTGGTAAAACCTGAAAATTTGTAAATCTGAACCTAATTTCAATCACATTAAAAATAAATAAATAAATAAATAAATAAATAAATATATATATATATATATATATATATATATATATATATTCCCAAATTGTGCAGCCCTAATTGATATGATTTTTTTTAAATACAATAATAATATAATTTACAGTTTTTCCACTTTTGCTGCATTGGTAGAAAGTCTGGTTGCTGAAAACTGAAGGATGTCCTTTGAGTTTGACCTAAAATATTTATTTGAAGTACCACCTTAGGTTTTAATTTATTATTTTAATAATTGAACAACAAATAAAATAGAACTACAATTAAATATTTGATCTATTTTTTATTTATACATTTGTTTCATGTTTTAGAAATAAATTATTATAATGAAATTATTATGGAATATTAAATGATTGTATTTATTATTTAAAATATTATTTGTTTATTAATTATTATTACATTTTAATACAGTTATTACAAATATTTAATGAATTAAATACACATTGAATGAATAAAATGTAAAATCATTTATTAGTTTTATTATTAATTCATTATTTCTTATTAATTTTAATTATTATTATCACAAACCCCAGTTTGGGAAACCCTGCATAAGTGCTTTACTTTCACACATACTAAAATGGACGACTTTTTATTTAAATCAAGAACAAACACAATCAAACGCAAGCATAGTTGATTATTATTATTATTATTATTATTTAATATGATTTCATGTGAAAATGTTTAATGTGCCATATAAGCTTTTGGCTCACTTTCCCCTCATGAAGTGGTTCAGTGTTTGTGACGATGAGTGTTTGTCTCTCCTCTCCTCTGGGTGGCGCTGCAGCCCACAGCAGTGACAGTGAGGACCAGTGTATGAGTGAGAGCACTGCCAAATCCCCCACGACCAAGAGCAGCGAGCTGAAGACAGCCATCTCACCCAAGTGCTCCGGCCGGACGCCTCCCTCAGGCCACAAGTACCACAAACACGCCGAGCCGGATCACTCTCACGGCCGCACCAAGTGTAGCTTCCAGATGTGTAAGTCACACAGGCCTTGTCCAAATACCCACACTTGCAGTCTTGGCCACTTGAGAGCGCATGTGCGTGACAAGAAAGTGCGCAAGACTGTCCCAGTTCTTAAAAACGCCAAAGCGCAGTGCCCTTAAAGGGATAGTTCACCCCAAAATGAAAATTCTGGGCCCTGTTTTAATGTTCTAAGCGCATGGTCTAAAGTGCACGGCGCAGGTGCACTTAGGGCGTTTCTGAATCCACTTTTGCTAGTATAACGACGGGAAAAATGGTCGGCGCTCCCGGCGCATGGTCTAAAAGGGTTGTCCCTATTCTCTTAATGAGTAATGGGTGTGTTTTTGGGCATAACGTGCAATAAACCAATCAGAGTCTCATCTCCCATTCCCTTTAAGATCGAGTTGCGTGTGCGCCATGGCGGATTCGCTATTTAAATGGCGGAATTTTAAGGCGCACAGACTGAACGCGTCTCCAGAGAGCAAACGAATCTGCTCATGCGCGAGCGAATAGGTAGGCTAATTCTGATACACGCAATGACTATCCATTATGACATGTATGACATTTTTATATTTATGTAGCCTACACAATAATATTCTTTTACACTGTAATCCTTTAATTTTTAATATTTGGCATGTTTGTGTGCTGCTGCGTGTCCCTGTGTGTAATAAGCAAAGTGAACGCGCGTTGTGGACCTGCCCAGAGGCGCATTTTCTACTAACGCGCTCTTTAAATAACAAAAAAAATATTGCGCCATTGACTTTAGACTTTAGACCAGGTTTGAGTTGGTCTATGGTGCAGTCTATTTTCAGTTCCTCAAAATAGCAGCTCTCCAACAAAGCGCCTAAACACACCTCTTTTTTAGACCAGCACGCTCATGGGCGCACAAATGGGCGCAAATGCATTTGCTTTTTAAACAACGCGGCGCAGGATGAGAAAATGAGAACTGCGTCGAGCTGAAACTAGCAAAAACACTTGCTCCGGGTGTATGATAGGGCCCTCTGTCATTAATTACTCACCCTCATGTCGTTCCAAACCCGTAAGACCTTCATCTTTGGAACACAAATTAAGATATTTTTGATGAATTCTGAGAGCTCTCTGACCCTCCCGTAGACAGCAATGTAATTACCACGATCAAGGTCCAGAAACGTAGTAAAGACACCGGTAAAATAATCCATGTGACATCAGTGGCTCAACTTCAATTTTGTGAAGCTACGAGCATACTTTTTGTGTGCAAAGAAAACAAAAATAACATACTTCATTCAGTGTTGGGTGTAATTAGTCACTGTAATTTAATTACTTTTCCCTTGAAAAAGTAAAGTAAGGGATTACTTTTAATAATAATTCTGTAATTTAATTACAGTTACTACTGTGTATAGACTGTAGAACATTTATATACAATACAATAGTGGATTTAACATAAAAATTTTAAGTCTAACCTTAAAATGCATGCTTTTTGTGTACCCTTCTCACTTTAAATATTTTAGTGAGTTAATAAGATCATTGATAATACTTTAGTGTCCAGTTCTCACTATTAACTATTTTGTTATTAGCATGAATATTACTGGAATATTGGCTGTTTATTATTACTTAAAAAAACACATTAATGTTTTGTTCTGCAAGACCTTATTCTAAATCCTTAATCCTACCCAATTCTTAAACTTAACTACTTTACTAAGTATTAATAAGCAGTAATTAGGAGTATATTGAGGCAAATGTCATAGATAATAGTTAGTTAATAGTGAGAATTGGACTCTAATCTAAAGTGTGACCAGAATAATTTATGTAGTTATCTGTTATTTATTTGAAAGAATTAAAAGAACCGTTTCATGTCTATCCTTGTATCATTAACCTGTTGAGGTTGATATAGGATATAGAAAGTAATAAATAATTAAATACTTTTTGGAGAGTAATCTAATTACACTGTTGAAGATGTAATTAGTAACTAGTAATTAAGTACTTTTTTTTTTTTTTTTTATAGAGCAACTTACCCAACACTGACTTTATTCAACAGTTCTTCTCCCCGAGTTACCGTCTTCTGCCATTTTGGAGAGTACCCAAAAGCATAATCAACGTAATTAGCATTGTTTACGGTAGATTACGCGTTATCCCCTGAGCATAAACAATGCTGATTATGTTGATTACGCTCTTGGGTATTCTCCAAAATGGCGGAAGACGATAACTTGTTGAATAAAGTATGTTATTTTTGTTTTCTTTGCGCACAAAAAGTATTTTCGTAGCTTCGCAAAATTAAAGTTGAGCCACTGGTGTCACATGGACTGTTTTACAGGTGTCCTTACTACGTTTCTGTGCCTTGATCGTGTAAGGACCCTTGCTGTCTATGGGAGGGACAGAGAGCTCTCGGATTTCATCAAAAATATCTTAATTTGTGTTCCGAAGATGAACGGAGGTCTTACGGGTTTGGAACGACATGAGGGTGAGTAATTAATGACAGAATTTTCATTTTGGGGTGAACTAACCCTTTAATGCACATTAAATCCACACTATCTTGAATACTGCTCCAGAGCGCTATTCGAGGCTTAGTGTATCCCATCATGCATCATGTTCTGGAAATAAATTGTGAGACTTTTTGCCAAGATCTCGCGAGAGGTCACGGAAACCTTTCCAATGTAAGTTAAATATTAATATGTGACCCTGGAGCACAAAACCAGTCTTAAGTAGCTGGGGTATATTTGTAGCAATAGCCAAAAATACATTCAATGGGTCAAAATTATCATCAAAATTATTTTTCTTTTATGACAAAAATCATTAGCAAATTACGTAAAGATCATGTTCCATGAAGATATTTTATAAATTTCCTACCGTAAATATATCAAAACTTAATTTTTAATTAGTAATATGCATTGCTAAGAACTTCATTTAGACAACTTTAAAGGCGATTTTCCTCAATATTTTGATTTTGAATATTTTTTTTTGTTTTTTTTTTTTTGGCACCCTCAGATTCCAGATTTTCTAATAGCTGTATCTCGGCCAAATATTGTCCGATCCTAACAAACCATACATCAATGGAAAGCTTATTTATTTATATTATGGTGCATAAATCTCATGACTGGTTTTGTGGTCCAGGGTCACATATAATAATTAGATATTACATATAATATTAGTATATTATATATTTAATATATATATAATTAATATATAATATATGTAATATATTTAGTAGAAAACAAAGTGTTGCACGTTTTATTGATGCAAAGATGAGTAGTGGTGATATTTATTTTGTACAACATTTGCAACTGCTTTTTACCACTTAATTAGAAGCACCACAAATGAAATTGTGTCATGTTATAGGGACTACTGAACAGTTGATTTTAAAATGCAAAGTATTTAAAATTAAAATAAAAACAAAGCTATGTATAAAGCTTATTTTTATAAAGCTATAAAAAGCTTGTATTTTTTAATGAAAAGTTCGACACACACTTGTGCTCTTCATCCTCACTTGAACACAGAATACAGGAAATACGTCATTAAGTAGTCAAGTGGTTAAGTGCAAAGACCACAAGTGTGGGTATTTGGACAAAGCAAGTGATTATCAGCAGCTTATCTGTTTTATAAGAAATGAAATGTTTGACGCTGATTGCCTTTGGCTCCTGTCCACCCAGCGGACCTGGAAAAGATGAGCAGTCTAGAGCGGATAGCGTTCCTTCAGGAAAAACTGCAGGACATCAGGAACCACTACCTCCTGCTCAAATCTGAGGTGGCCTCCATCGACAGGAGACGCAAGCGCATGAAGAAGAAAGAAAGAGAGAGTGAGTGCTTCTAGCTCGCAGCTTCATTAATCACCTTTCAATTTGTGTTATTTTAGTGTTACTTATACACTATCATAGCATTTATTAATGAATGAGGTTTTATTTGTATATGTTCAGTTTTCACTTTAATTTTGGTACAAGTTTTAGTTATTTATGTGCTTTTGCCATTCTTTATTTATTCTTTTTTTCTGCTTAGCCTTAATTTTTTTGTATTTAAGTGTCAGCTTTTGCAAATTTAGTACTTTTAGTACTTCTAAGACATTTCTAATTTTAAGTTTTAAAAAAATGTTGTGCTTTTGTCTTTTTTAGTTGTTTTTTAAATGTATATTTCAATTTAATTTTCATATATTTTATTTCAGTGTTAACTTTAGTCATTTTAGTACATAAACTTATTTCAGTTAGTTGCCAAGGCAAGATTTCAAATTTTTAAGTTTTAGAAATGTTGTGAGATATTTTGGGGGGTTTTATATATTTCTGTTCAGCTTTATTTTTATTTCAGTGTTAGTAATTTTAGTACTTCAATTTATTCAACTTCAGCTTATTTCAGTTATAACAGGTAACATTTCTAATTTTTGATTAAGTTTTAGTAATGTTGTAATGTGCTTTTGTAATTTTTATTAGGTTTTTTTTTTGCCTCTTATTTTTCTATTTTTATTCAATTTATTTCAATTAAGTTTTAGTCATTTTAGTACTTTAACTTTACTACAACTAAATTTACATGTAGGTATTTTAAGTTTTTCATGTAAAATTAAGTTGTTTTATTTCAGATACAGAAAACTATTTTTAGTAGATTTTTAGTAGATTTAATTAACCATAGCAACACTGTTGTTGGGGAATGTTACTTTATATCAAGTGCAGTTACATAAACCGTAATGCACTCCTTTTTTAATCAACTGTAAATAATAAATTAAATAGAAAAAAATAGAAATAGACTACATACCTCCAGGCTCTTTGCCTTTTAGCAGTTATATGAATAGATTTTACATTAACATTGAATGTATGTACATGAAGGTTTTTGCTCAAACCAATTATATATAACATACATTATTTATTAGGCTGAAATGTGAGGGATAATCTTTTTATTAAACTTTTTTTTTTTCCCCTCAAATCTGGTATTATTTGACTTGTAAAGATGTTTAAATCATAGGTTTTTAATGGTCATTTTACAATTTGTGACCCTGGACCACAAAACCAGTCATAAGGGTAAATTTTTTGAAATTTAGATTGATACATCATCTGAACTGAATAATTAATCTTTCCATTGATGTATGGTTTGTTAGGATAGGACAATATTTGGCCGAGATACAACTATTTGAAAATCTGGAATCTGAGGGTGCAAAAAAAAATAAAAAATCTAAATATTGAGAAAATCACCTTTAAAGTTGTCCAAATGAAGTTCTTAGCAATGTATATCACTAATCAAAAATTAAGTTTTGATATATTTACGGTAGGAAATTTTCAAAATATCTTCATGGAACATGATCTTTACTTAATATCGTAATGATTTTGGGATAAAAGAAAAATGGCTTAAGACTGGTTTTGTGCTCCAGGGTCACATTTAGGAGACTAGTTTGAAAAGCTGGCTTTAGAAAGACTCTGTAACTGTTCCCCCGACACCGATGATGACTTAAAAGACGTCCCTCAAGACCAGCTCACCCGTAACTCTCTTGTGTCCCTTCAGGCGCAGCGGCGGCCTCGTCCTCGTCCTCATCCTCGCCGTCCTCCAGCTCTCTGACGGCGGCGGTCATGCTCACGCTGGCCGAGCCCACAGTGTCCAGCGCGTCGCAGACCTCAGGGCTGTCTGTGGAGTGCAGGTGACAGCAGCGGGACGCAGCACAGAGCACTTAACCAGCCCCAGAGACACTGACAGACTGACCAAACCATAGCCACCAGACAGCAACAAGCACTATTTTATATCCACAACTCTTTCCTTGGCAAGCTAATTGCACTCAAGTGCACTTTTTTCCTGAGAGTTGAGGGTGGGTCAGGTTTGACGACAGGACAAAGACTATTTCCGTTTGTTTGTTTTACAAACCAGTCCTTTCGTTTTTGACCATTATGCATATTTGATTCTGTGTTTGAATATGAATTCATCTGCAGTGACTGAACACTGTAATTCACCCCTGAAGCTGTTTGAGAGGCGGCTGAGTTTAGAAACGTGGAAATTCACTGACGGTCAGTCGACGCTGCAGTGCCTTATGGTTCGGCACTCATGAGGAATGCTGGGAAACGCTCAGTGCTGGCTAACCTGTAATCGAGGGGTTGATGTGCGTTTCATAACAGAGCCCAAACTCACAAGAAAGAGACTGTCTGGTTTTCTTTTTAATTATAACAGGAATATGTCCAGGTCATATTTCACCCTAAAACAAAAGAAAAAGAAAGAGAAAAATATTCTCTCTTTTTGCTCAAAGAAATAAAAGCCATAAAAGTTAATTACTAAATTTTTTTTAACTGTGCATTTTTTTAAAATATAATTAATTATTAAATATGCAATTTAAAAAATACTGTATTACAGTATTAAGAATCACCGTTGAGAATGGGACTTTTTAATGTAATAGATAATTATATATGAATTTCACAATGAATGCATTTCACATTGATTCATATATGTATAATATGCAATAAAAAATACTGTATTACAGTAATGAGATAATGATAATCGCTTTTGAGAATAGTAATTATTAATTTCAGAACAAACAAATCTTATTGGTCCTAAAAGCAGGTTTTGTTATGCTTTTTTTTTTCATTGTGAAATTTTTATATATAATTTGTCAAATATATGATTTAAAAAAAATACTGCATTAGAGTAAAGAGAATAATGAGAATCATATAATTTCAAATAATTTCACAAAGAAAATTAATTTTAATAGCCTTAAAACTAGGTTTCATTATGCAGTTCTTTTACATTTTGACACACATATATATATATATATATATATATATATATATATATATATATATATATATATATATATATATATATATATATATATATATGTATGTATGTATGTATGTATGTATGTATGTATGTGTATATATATATATATATATATATATATATATATATATATATATATATATATAATATGTATGTATGTATATATATATATATATATATATATATATATATATATATATATTTATAGATTTATATTTATATGTATATATATATATATATATATATATATATATATGTGTATATATATATATATATATATATATATATATATATATATATATATATATATGTGTATGTATATGTGTGTGTGTTATTAAATATAAAATATAAAAAAATAATGTATTACAGTAAGAAGAAGCACCCTTGATAATAATTATATATTTAATAAATGATTATGAATTCCACAATGAAAAATGTTAATGGCCTTAAAAATAGGCTTCATTATGCAAGATTTTTTTTACAATTGCTAAATTTTTAATATATAATTATTTATTAAATATATAATTAAAATATACTGTATTACAGTAATTAGAAAAATAAATTGAGGATTTTGAGAATTGTATAGTTAATAATTAATTATATATAAATAATTTCACAAAGAAAATAAATCTTAATGGCCTTAAAAATAGGTTTCAATATGCAATTCTTTGACATTTTTTATATACAAGTATTTATTAAACATATAACTTTAAAAAAATACTGTTACAGTAACTAGAATCGCCACTGACAATGAGAATTGTATATTTAATAAATTATTATATATAAAAAATTTCATAATGAAAATCTAAATCTCAATGGCCCCACAATTGGTTTCATTATGCAAGATTTGTTTTCATTGTAAAATGTTTTGTATATAATCATTTATGAAATATATGAAGTAATGAAAATTGTATGTTTAATAAGTAACTATATAAAAATTCATTTCACAATTGTCTTTTTTTTATTTTTTTATTTTTCGATTTAGTTTTGGGGTTAAATTTGACTTGGACATGTTTGTCCATTGTTTTACTTGTAATGATTTCAGAAAGCCTTGTGAAAGATATATCGATCAGCCCTTCATCTTCACCGTTCCCCACTCGATCCTCTACGTTTGTTCATGTGTTTGTCTTGTCGACAAACGGCTGAAGGAGGCGCGAGCGAGTCGGGCTAAGGGCTATTGAGCCGCGCGCTCACGTTTGGAGACGGAGAGAGTTTGCGTTCAGTATCTCTGGAGGTGAAATGTATTATGATTGTTGACAATTTGAGAATTGATGACTTTTTCTGGCAGCCAGGATTCTAAATGTATTTTACTACTGAAATCTATCCAGACCCTGTGGGGTTTTAATGGTTAATGTGGCAGTATTCTGAAGTGCAATGGCAGATTCATCTGTGATCATGTGCAATGACAGATGCCGTCTGTTCTGTACGTAGCTTTTGTGTGTTTATGTCTTCCTTATTTCCATTTCCCACCTTTTTTTTCCCAATGCCGTAAGTGTAGGATGTGGAGTAATAAAGCACTTCATTGCCACTGTGGGAAACAGTCCGCTGGTTTGGTGGCTAATGCTAGCAGTGACGGGTGGACTGTGAGTTAAAGCAATAGTTCACCTAAAAATGAAAATGCATTCATGTTGTTCCAAAACCAAACACAAATTTAGAGGAAAAATGTAAAAATTGTGAGAGGTAAATTTAGAATTCTGAAAAAGAATTGCAGATTTACACTGAGAATTCCAAGGGGAAAAAAATGCCAGAATTATGAGATATAAATGAATAGTTCTGAGAACAAAGTCAAAATTGCAAAATGTAAGTTTAGAATTTGAGAAAAATATATCAGAATTGCAAGACAAAAACTTAGAATTCAATGTCAAGTCAAAATTGTGAGATAAATGTAGAATTCTAAGAAATCTCAGACTTACGAAATTTAAACTGAATTTAAACAAGAATGGCATAATTGCAAGATGCAAACTCAATTCTGAGGAAAAAAAGTCAAAATTGTGAGACAAACTTAGAATTCTGAGAAAAAAAAGTCAAAAATGCAAGATAAATGTTGAATTCTTTAAAAAAAAAAGTCAGAATTGTAAAATTTTAACTCAGAATTGTGAGGAAAAAACTTAAAATTGCCAGATGTAAACTCAGAATTCCATGTAAAGTCAAAATTGTGAGATGTAAATTGAGAATTCTCAGGAAAAAAGTCAGAATTGCACGATGTAAACTCAGAATTCTAAGAAATGTTATAATTATGAAATTTAAACAGAATTCTAAGAAAAACAGCATAATTGCAAGATGCTGAATTCTGAGGAAGAAGTCAAAATGTATAAAATATGGCAGAATTGCTAATGTAAACTTGCAATTGCAAGAAAAAATAATTGTAAGATGTAAACTCAGAATTATGAAAAAAATGTGAGATAAAATGTTGCAATTACCTTTTTTATTGTTTTATTCTGTGGCAGAAACAAACTTCAGTATCTATCGTGATTTTATAAGACTTGAAATATAGCACAACAGCCACTCCACAGTAAAATAACGTTTGCAATGAGATGAGGATGAGTGAATGTTCATTTTGGGTGAATTACTGCTTTAAAAGTAGAGCTAGAGTCAAGTTACCATAAAACCAAGAGAAGCTACGAGAACCAAGGAACATCATCGTCCTATATTTTGATGTCGCTCTCTTTACTTTGAAAGCGTCGGCGCTCTCATCGCTAAACCTCGGTGGTTTCATCCTGCGCGATCTGACCAGGGAAAGGGTTACGACGGTGTACTGAAGATCTCCAGAGTTTCCTTTGTATAGACTCCCTCTTGTATCATAACCTGAAGGTCTGTAGCGTTTGGCACTTGTATGTAATAGTATGCCTTTGTTATACATTTGTATATTGAGAAGTGTGTTTTGAGTCAAGCTATTTAATATCTTGCACTGTTAATATCATGTACGTTTCTGTACAGTTTTACTGTTTTAACCGTAGCGTCTGTGTACATTCAGAAGGTAGAAGCATGTCCATTTTCTTATCCGTTCTTTTGTGTTTCATTCTTGCATAGAGGTTAGTTTGGATTCAGTTTTTCATACTTTTTTGTTCTTGTCTTTGTGTATTTCTGTTAAACTGTGCTTGGACTAGGTTTTCTTTTTCTTTCTTTTTTTA
>CM077243.1:2651734-2851734 GCA_039654775.1 Spinibarbus caldwelli
TTTTTTATTTATTTAAATATTTGATTTAATTTTAATCAGTTTTTAATCAAATTATTTAGTTAGATCTTATTTTTATTTATTTATTTTAACATTTTTTACTCTGTTTTTCAGTCCTAGGACCCCAGTTTGAAAAGCTTCTCTAGAGCTTTATGAAGATGATGATGTTTAATCATATGCATGAGATTGTCTGTCTTTATCTTTCAGCTGCCAGATCTTAAAGATGCCGCAGCCGTGCAGAAGTTTTTCCTGGATGAGATTCAGCTGGGCGAGGAGCTGCTGGCACAGGGTGAGATGTTTGTATCTTTTTCACAAGGTTTCTAGATCTACTCTGCATGCCATGAAGTGTTAAACACCCAAATGTGTTCCTCAGGAGACTATGAGAAGGGTGTTGATCACCTGACCAACGCCATCGCCGTCTGCGGCCAGCCACAGCAGCTCCTGCAGGTGCTTCAGCAGACTCTGCCTCCGCCCGTCTTCCAGATGCTGCTCACCAAACTACCAACAATCAGTCAGGTGAGCTCAACATGCATATCATACCCACCACTGCATTCTTTAAAACCCCCCAAGAGCTGCGTGTAGCTTCTGGGACAAGAAAGAATGCAAGAGAAAACCAAGAACTTTCCAAAGCTACATGTCTTCACAGTGACTATTAGCTATTTCACCTCTTGAACATTGAAATATCTGTCATTGAAGACATGCTGTTAGTAGAGAATTTATATTAAAGGGATAGTTCACCCAGACCTGAAAATTTACACTAGATGTAGATGAGTTTGTTTATTCATCAGATTAGCATTGCATCACTGTCTCAGCAATGGATGCTCTGCAGTGAATGGGTGCCGTCAGAATGAGAGTCCAAACAGCTGATAAAAACATCACAAAAATCCACAAGTAACCCACAGCACTCCAGTCCATCAGTTAACATCTGGAGAAGACAAAAGCTGAAACAAATCCAGCATTAAGACGTTTTTAACTAAAATCTGAGTCCATAATCTGTAATAACGCTTCCTCCAGTGAAAAATCAGGAGAGAAATCTGCACAGATCAAGCACTGTTTACAAGCCAAAACAACTCGAAACAAATATGTGGCTGGATTTTGATGTGAGAGACAACAGGAGACGGACTTTTTCACTGGAGGAAGCGTTATTATGGATTATGGACTATGTTTTAGCTAGAAGCAGTGGTTTAAAGGTTAAAAACATCTCACTGATGGATTTGTTTCTTACAAACACACAGCTTTTGTCTTCTCAAGACATTAACTGATGGACTGGAGTGGTGTGGATTACTTGTGGGTTATTGTGATGTTTTTATCAGCTGTTTGGACTCTCATTCTGACGGCACCCATTCACCGCAGAGGATCCATTGGTGAGACAGTGATGGAATGCTACATTTCTCCAAATCTAATGAAGAAACAAACTCATCTACATCTTGGATGGCCAGAGTAAACAAATGTTTATTTTTGGGTGAACTCTTCGTTTAATCATGATGATTTTCCCTGTTCACAGCGGATAGTAAGTTCTCAGAGTCTGGAGGAAGATGACGTGGAGTGAAACGTGAGGTTTGTTAGTGTGTGATGATCCACCTGGTGATCTCTCTGGTCTTTTATTTATCATGTTCATTCCACAGTCATCCTGATCACTGTACTCTGTTTGTTTATAGTTTGCAGTATCATAGTTCATATAAAGAGGTGTTATATTTTTATTCCAAACATGATTTCTTGTAATAATCACAGATATTTGAATACAAACGAAAGCAGCAAATTAAAAGTTTATTATTTTACTGATTATAAAGGTCATCAGTTGATATGTTACAGAGACAAATCAGTTCCTTTAATGTGTTAATTTTGGATATTTCTCACATTTAGTGTTTAATCATATATTAGGATGGCTGATCTATCTGCTAAGTAATCAGATGTTTTTGTTTATGAATCGTTTTGAGTATGAAAGTGTTTGGGCACATTTGTATGCACTGAACTTTAAATAATAATTTAATTCCTTTTTTGTATTCATTAAATACTTTAATCAAGAATATCTTCTCATTCATGTTATTTATACGTTTCTACATGTGCTTCTGCTGTTTTATTGCTCTTCATTCCGCTGCTGATCATTTCATGATTGCAGTGCTCTTCCTCTAGGAGGCAGTGCAAACACACAGATTATTATAAACTATAAACTTCAGTTGAGATTTACAGTTGCCTGAATTGAAGAGACAGAGGATTTTTTAATGTTAAAACTCAGCTATACTGGTTTAATATGCAAATACTGTTAAAGGTCAACACAAATATTCAGAATCTTTATAATATGGCACAATATGTTTATAATGGCATACTACAAAATATAACTCTTACTATGATCACTACATTAAATATTATGTGCATGTGGTTGCAAATTTTCCACAGTATTCAGATAAACTACTACATTAGCCAAAATGTGTAGTAAGAATGACAAATGAACCAAAAGTAATACAAGTAGATTATTTGATTGTTGTTTTACCAAGAGTCACAAATGTGAAAACACTTGCAAAGCTGAAAACTTAAATTTTAGCTTTAAAATGCAAGCACTTAGTTAAGTTATTTTGAAAATGATTAATAACCACAACAAATGCTATAATGGGGCTTATATTAAATCTTTCATTTTTATTTTTATTTTTTCAATTATTGTTTTAAGTTGTCATTTTGTCGTGCTTTTTTTTTTTAGATATTTGTGTTTATATTTTATTTCAGTTTTAGTTTTAGAAATTTTAGTACTTTGGTTAACTTATTTTCAGTTGTCAAGGATACATTTCTAATTTAAAATTCCATCTAATATTTATATTTTCTTTTATTTCTGTTAACAAAAACTTTTTCCATTTCAATTTAAGTTAAAAATTAAAAAAAAAAAATTGTCGTATTTTAATAGCTCTCATTAAAGTGAAAAATACATCAAGATTTTGTTACAAATGTGGAAACACTTGCGATTTTAACTTTTGAAGGCAAATAGTTATTTTAAAAATTATTAATAGTTGCTATAAATAATATTATGGTATTTATTAATATGATTAGCTTTTATTTTTGTTTTCATTTTATGTGCCTTTTTTGTC
Organism: Spinibarbus caldwelli; assembly: GCA_039654775.1. Lineage (NCBI taxonomy): Eukaryota > Metazoa > Chordata > Actinopteri > Cypriniformes > Cyprinidae > Spinibarbus > Spinibarbus caldwelli. Next base: position 2,654,809 of record CM077243.1, read on the forward strand.
TTTAAAAAAAAAAAAAAAAAAAAAAAAAAAATATATATATATATATATATATATATATATATATATATATATATATATATATATAAAATTTTATTTTTAGCAATTTTAATACTTCAAATAAAACTTATTTTAAGTTAGTTGCCAAGGCAACATTTAAAATTCATTTAAATTTTCATCTAATATTTATATTTTATATCATTTAATGAACTTTTTTTTCATATATTTTAGTACTCTTGTTGCTCTTGATATGTGCTTTTGTTATTCATAAATGGTTTCATTAAAGTGAAAATGCATTACAGCAATTATTTAATAATGTCTCACAAACTTGCAAAGCTAAAAACTGGAATTTTAGCTTTTAAATGCGAGCAATTATTTTGTAAATGATTAACAGAAATTGTAAATGATTATAGAAATGTAAAATAGTCTTTTTTTTTTTCCTCTCTCACTGTAAACTGGGTTATTATTATTAAACTATTAATGCTCTTTCCCTGTTTCTCTAATCACAAAGTTTTGGACATGACAGTTCCCGTCTGAAACACTGAGCGTAAATCTGACCGGTGAGAAGGTCAGGACGTTCTGATGGGCTGATCTACTGTATGTGTGTTGGGTTTGAAATCATCTTGGCACTGGTGGATAATTGAAGTGTTCGCTGGAGAAACCGGCAGAAATAAATCCACCTTCTGCCCTCTCTGTCCAACTGCGCTCAGATTTTCCAGGAATAATGATGTGGACAGATTTATAAATGGAGGCTGCAGTGGATTCGGCTCTGCTGTGCTGCATTAGTCCAGCATTTATCAGACTCATTCAGTGTTCGGTGTAACATGATTTGTCACCACACTGACACCTCAGTTTATTCTCAGCTTCAGACATTTTACACATGAACACAATGTCAGGTTTAGATGCTCACGAAAGTGTCATGTTTAATGACATTCACAACTCTTGCTCAGGGTCCAGTGTTATTTTAGTATATTTATATTTTATTTTTATATTTTCAGTTTTACTAGTTTTTGATTTCAATTTTTATTTTTTAAGGTTAACTTTTACATCTAATATGTATTATTTTATTTTTTATTTGAGTATTAGTACTTTTATGTTTTTGTTATTTTTAAGTAGTTTTCATCAAATAAAAACTATTTTCCGCCAGTTGACTGCTAAACCCTCAAACCATTTCATCTCAGATCAGCCTCAAACATAAACTTCTCTTCCCTTTATTTCTATTAAATGTATGTTTTAGTCACTATTTTGTGTTATTGTTTCATTGTTGATAATTTCGCTGTATTTCGGATCAAGCGCAGGGTTGCCAGGTCTGCGAAAAAAACCCAGCCCAACTGCAAACCAAAATTAGTGCACAACTATCGCTTTAACCTGCGGTCTCGGAAAAACTTGGCAACACAGACGCGTCCGTAGCGAAATTTCGCGTAGTGTTACGTTAAAAAACACGTAGACGCGTTGCACGCTGATAACCGGAAACGCCGAGCCGCACTGCGTATAAAGCGGAAGTAGTTGCGTAAATAGTAAATTAATGATCTGCGTATGTTAGGATTAGATCTGCAGGTTTAATATCAATTATCATGCAATCACTGGATTTGCCGAAGTTTATCAGGTTAGTGGCATCAGATCTTTGAAAGCGTTTTAAGGCTTTTAGTAGTAAAGTGACCTGGAAATACACAATCAGAACTGCATATTTCATTTTGTCTATGAGTTATGTCTGTGAAATGTATGTTAAAAATGTATTTGACAGTTTTTCCCGCTATGCTTTTGTATTATTCTACCCTTCAAAAGGCAAAACGAAAAAACTCCGGATTTTATAGAAATTGAGTTGACTGAGATCATCACTGTTTTGCATATTTATGCAGTTTTACATGATCTTCAAAAAATTAATTGAATTTCATCAAATTATATTGAAGCCAATTTCCAGTTCCATTCTTGGGTGGTTTTGTATTTTGTCTCGTTGGATTGTAATGTTGTACAACCTTGGTGAATTCTGTTTTATCTTTATTTGGTTTATATTGCTATAGGTATTTCTGCTCCTGTGTACAAATGAATAGTGTTGAAAAGTTTATAAAATCAGAATTTTTACTGGATGTTTACAAATGAAGAGTGAGTTGGAGTCTAGAAGTATTTTTCCCATTCATTTTTCACACAGGGCTTTAAAAAAAAAAGAAAAAAGTCTTGAGGTGAATTCACCCTTTGCTGGGAGTTTGATTGACAGGCGATCTGACCAATGATAACGCAGAATCCGTCATTTTGTCCAACAAACAAGACAGGCGTGTAGACAGTAGATTAATGTTGGTGGACTTGAACCGTGTATTGACGTCTTTATGTAGTTGAAACAACATACCTTCTGATGTTCATTCATGTTTATTCCATGCTATAACTAGCAGTAAATATGAAGAGATGATCGGTTCATGTACTGCTTGAACACAACACATTAAAGTGCCACAAAACGGTATTTATTGTTTGAATTTCTTACAAAAAATTACAAAAGTGTGTGTATGTATATATAATATGTTCTGATTTGTGGAGGTTTCTCTGCAGAATTATGGGTAATGTATTTTTTAAATCAGGAATTCTGCTGTTGAATTCTGCTGATTAACAACCTCGTAGCTCACAGTAGGTCTGTCATAAAAGGCTTATAAGTTGCCCTGTGGAGAAAATGAATGGGGTTTTTACTTCTGGAGCACCACTAGAATCTAATTTCAGATTGACAGATTCATCAGCCAATCAAATTGTTGTAATTGCAAACTGTGGGTGTGGTTTTGTGGCAGTTAGTGGGTTTACTGAAGTTTAAACAATAATGTCATGTTTTGTTTGTGGCTTTTTGTCTTTGAAATGTCAATGGTCTCTTTGGTACTGTAAGTTTACAATGATGTAGACACTGTAATGATGCCATAGAGTGATATTCATTACAGAATAGTTATTAATGTCAGTCAGATGATCTTTTTCTGTTTGAATGGGCATTTCTTGGCCGGTATAAAGTGTAACGTTTGCCAGACTTTGTGCCACAAGCCTGATTACATGAGACTCAGTCCAGCTTTAGAGGAGTTTGGGAGGGTCTGTTTGGCCTTAATAAATAGGAGTTGTGATATTTTATCCGCTTTTACTCTAGCCTTAATTAGTTTGGATTTGGAGGAACATGTTCGGCTGCTTAAAGCTTCATTCACACAGAAGTAAAGCATCAGAGAGCCTCTAATGACCGCAGCACAGGAAAGGGTTTGGTCGCTTTGGAAGCTTCACTGCTGGAAGACAAATACAGGCCTAATTATTTTTATCCAAGTCTGCAGCTGGTTTCTTTCTTTCTTTTTTTACTGTGTTTGGAAGGTGTGGTCTGACGCTCGGTACTGCCAAGAGACAGGAACTGGAAAATACTTCCCTAAAAGAGAAAATAAAATATGAAAACGCAACCGGAGCCAAGAACCATCAAATAAAAACATAATGACAGACGGTGTGTTTTCCATGAACTCACCCTTAAGTTCCCTGCTCCCTCCCTTAAGTTTATAAGACGGGAAAAGCGTGTTAAGAGGGAAGCTGCTGTGATTTGATTCGACTTTAAAGGGACAGTGCTCCTAAAAGGAAAATTGTCATTATTTACCCTCTTTTATTTAAAAAAAATTATTAAAAAATATAAAAAAAATAACATGACTTAAAGGCAGTATAACAAATATTAATCATCTAAATATACATGCACAACAAATCTGCTCACCAAGGCTGCATTTATTTGATCAAAAAAAAAAAATAAATACAATAAAAACAGTAATACTGTGAAATTATTGAAGTAAATATTGGAATATATTTTAAAGTGTAATTTCTTTCATGAAGGTAGGGCCTTATGAAATCTGTTTTATTTTTTCATAAAATCCATTTTATTTTATTTTTCCCAATTTCAGACCCCCCCCCCAACTTAAATTTTAAGTTAAATTTTAGTAGCTAGTAATTTTAAAAGCCTGTCTAATTCATTTAAATCAAGAAAATTATAAAATTTAACAACAGTTTATTAAAAGTTCTTTAGCAAAAATGTAATTTTTAGAGCCCTATAAAATGTTTTATTTTTACATTTTTCTTGATTTCATTTTAATGGTTTAATTAAGTTTTAATAAGCATGTCTTACTGACCTCAACAAGTCAATTAGAGGGAGTGAAGCTGATTTGTGGCGTTGTGTGTGAACGAAACTGTGGCCAATGGAGAAAGCTTTCAAAACTACTTGCACTGGAACATAATGCAATGTCAGCGTTGTTAAAATGCAGTAGCCAAGCGTTTGCTGTTGTAGTTGCTTTTGGTAACAGAGTGGTGCCAGTATGACATCATAACCTGGAAGAATAATTCAGGGTTTTATTATAGGGGTTTTCAATTTATGAGTTAAAATAAGGCTTGTGGTAAACATAACTTTGATGCTTTGTTCTACAACGTAAACACCCATACCGAAAAAATGTGAATTTTGAACCAGTTTTTAGTTTTGAAAACATATATTTCTAATAAGTAACTAGATAAGAGAGTTTGGGATGTGAGTGTATGACTTTAGACCCAAAAAAAAAAAAAAAAAAAAATAGCTGGTGATTGTACAGACAGTAAACCATGTATGAATGTGAGTCTGTCATTGTTTCAACAGGGGGCACTGTTGCTCCAGCCTCTTGGATAACCTCCCTGGCTCTCTAGTCCTCATGGTGTTGACTAGTTTACCACCAGAACCTGTAGTCTGACATGATTAAAGCAGATCTCTGACAAATGACCGTGTCATTATTTTATTAGTTTATGTGAGGCAACTCCACTATAAAAGTGCTTTGTGTGTTTGCATTGCAGTAACATGCATCGAATAATTGAAGAGTTTAATTCTTTGCATGTGAATAATTGGTCAAAACATTTATTTTTATTATTTTGCATGCATGCATTGTGCTTATACTCCTATGCATAAGCCTTGATCACGTTCAGCCTGAAATGGATCATGGTGCAAGCGAGGAGAAAGCCGAGCACTGTCATGCCAGCAGGCACTGAGGAAATGTAAACCCAGTCACAGTCGTGCTAATAATAATGGCGGCGTGTTGCAGGGGCAGCGGCGGGGGGATTTTAATTACCAAAGCAGTCTTAAGCCCGGTGTCATGCGTTGCAAAAAATACAGAGGGGGAGGGGGAAAAATCCTTGGCACTTCCTAAAAATAAAGAGAGGTGTACGTGCTTGGAGTGCTAACAGCTGCGCCATCTGATCCAACATGGCAACTCATTGTAGGGATCAAATCCCCTCACATTCTACCGTTTTGTGCACTGGATTTAGACCTTTTTTTTTTTTTTTTTTTTTTTTTTTTTTTTTGCATTTTCTGTGCTGATTTTTAGGGAAAATGTGCAGAATTCTGTAGAATAGATGCATTCTTGTTCAAAACATTTAAAGGAACGGTTCACACAATTTAAATTTAGGTCATTATTTATTTTTCATTATTTATTATTCATTATTTTATCTAAAGTGACTTGCAAAAGCTAAACACATCATTCTTGTGACAAACCAAGTGAAATTTAAGTCATTATTCACTGAAGATCTTCTCCAAATCAAATATTGCATCAGGTTTTTATTGCAAAACCAACAACTTTTGGTAATTTTATTGATGTCCTGATGTGATGTATCAAAAGGCACCATATCTGATTTGAAATGATGACAAAATAGTTGTTTTTGGGAGAACTGTTGCTTTAAAAATCTAACACAGCATAGCGTGGTGCTTGCAACACTAAGGTCATGGGTTCAATTCTCAATCAATGCATGAAGTACTAAAACATTTACCTTGAATTTAAGTCACTTTAGATAGAAGTGCATAAATGTTTACATGCATTTAGCAGACATTTTTATCCAATGTGACTTACAAAAGAGGAACAAAAGCAATAAAGAGTAAAAAAAAATGAACAGATTCTGATATATTTTACAGCTATGTATAAAGACTCAATTTATACTGTGAAAAATTCATAGGCTATTATAAATGTGTAAAATATTATTTGAGAAATATTTAATTTCTATTATGTTGCATTATATTTCTGTTTAGTACTGTTATGTATTTTTTTCATTTCTTATTCATTTATTGTAATCCACTTTATTTATTTTAATCAGTTTATTAATTTAGACCTATTTTGTTTTTTACCCCATTTTTAAACCCCTGATCCATGCAACAAGCGTGAACTTCAGTTTAAAGAGCGCTGCTCAGTTCAGGTCAACTAGGTGCCACATGCTTTGAAGGTCAGGGTAAATGCAGAGTCGCGTTTCGGAAACCTTCATGACATGCTGATTGGTTGAAAGAGTATCTGAGGTAAACATGTGCACGCATTCGCGACGTGTCCTGCCTGCATTTGTGCTGCAGGAATGCCATTCACAGCTTTAAATCGAGCCGTAGGGGCTCCTCAAAATCATCTCGCCCCCTTCGAATCTCTGCATTGTTGACGCTCATCCACCCCGACAGATCATTACATAGCTGTGTCTAAAAGTGCAGCACGGCAGATTAAATGACTGCTCCGCACGGGGACAAGGCCTTGAGCGAAAACATTGAAGGCGTAGATGTTTTTCTTCCTCCTCAAAGTGAAGGAGATTATATAAAACTCAAGCTCTGTTCTCTGTCAGCGCTTGTCAGTTTTATCTGACACATCTTGGCAGGAACTCCCAGAGAAACCCTTCTGTTCTTTTCCCTTCCTTTCTGTCATTACATTTCGGAGCAGAAGAGGTAAATAACAGGTTAAATAAACACTGGTTTTCGTTTTAACCGCCTTCCCGTCTCACGGCGTGATCCGCTTTTGAAATCCCGAGATGGGCCGTGTTGTTTTGCATACTGTAGGTGCTGCATTGACTTGTAACAAATCCTTGCCCTCGGGAGACGCGTCAGGAGGGATTAATGGCGAGGGTGGGACTCCCAGTTTTCCCATTGTCACGGCCCCAGTCGCTCTGTATTTTTATCTCAGCCAAGGGAACGGAGGCCCAAGCTAAGCTCCTGTTTCCTCGTGCCCTGATTCTCTGAGACGAGCTGTGAGGGGAACATGTAAATAATGTATCAGGGGAGCTGACGGCAGCGCTGCAGCGGCCATGATGAGGCGTTTAGCCAACACGCTAGACAGAAGAGGTGACGGAGAACAAATCACTATAGAACATGTGTTCTATGATTTTTGTTCTGATTTCTATCCCATATTGTTTGTTTGTTTGTTTGTTTTTATAAAACTAATAAAAACAGAACTGCGACTTGGACTCCAAAGGCACACCAAGAATGATAACTATATTAGAATTGTTTATTATAAGTGCATGCTGTAGTTATGTCATCTACCATTTAAAATTCTGATTGGCAATGTTTTTATCATTCATCAGCTGGAAAAAAAATTGTTCTAAAAGTGATTCCAAAGATACTTAAACTACTTAAACTTTACAGTTATCGTTCTTTTTGTGAACTGGCACTGAGCTATTAAGTATCCACCTAGAAACCATTTAGCAACATGCACAAAACAACCTGGAACACACTAGAAACTGCATAGCAACACACTACTAACAACTCGGAACACTTTAGCAACAACACCTTGGCAACCACCCACAACAAGCTTCATGGAAACATGCTAAAACCCCTCAGAACACATAGCAACACCCTGGAAACCACTTTAGAAACTGCATGACAAAACTCCTCAGAATACTTTAGCAACTGCTTAGCAATGCCTTGGCAACAGCTCACAACACTTTAGAAACTGCAATATGCTAAAATCCCTCAAAACACCTTAACCACCACATAACGCCTTGGCAACCAGCCACAACATCCTAGGAACTATAGTACATAGAAACATGCTAAAACTACTCAGCACACCTTAGCAACCCATCACAACACTTTAAAGACTGCATAGAAATATGATACAATCCCTCACAACACCTTAATCACCACATAGCAACACCTTGGCAACCACCCACAACACCCTAGGAGCTACAGTACATAGACACATGCTAAAACCATTCAGAACATCTTAGCAACCCATCACAACACTTTAGAGACTGCATAGAAATATGATAAAATCCCTCACAACACCTTAACCACCACATAGCAACACCATGGCAACCACCCACAACGCCCTAGGACCTAAATAGAAATATGCAAAAAAAATTAAAATAAATAAATGCTGGGAACACCATAGCAATGCCCTGGAAACCACTCATAACACTTTAGAAAACTGCATAGAAACATGCTAAACCCCCTCAGAATACTTTAGCATGATAAAACTGTTCTTAGCGACTGCACAGCAATGCCATGGCAACCACCCACAAAACCATAGCAACTACAGTACATAGAACATTCTAAAACCATTCAGAATACCTTAGCAATCACATAGCAACACCCTAGCAACCAGTCACCCTAGGAACTACAGTACATAGAACCTTACAAAAACTGCTGAGAATACAGTAGCAACCACATAGCAACGCTTTGGCAACCACCCACAACACATTTGGAGCTACAGTACATAAAAACATTGTAAAATCCCTCACAACACCTTAAGAACCACATAGCAACACCTTGGCAACCACCCACAACACCCTAGGAACTACGGTACATAGAAATATACAAAAAATGCTGGGAACACCATAGCAACGCCCTGGCAACCACTCATAACCCAGTTTTCACATTTTCTTGCGAGCCTGTAGAAATGTAGTGTCAGTGTCTAGTTCCTAATGTTTGTTTATTTGAGCTTTTCCATTGGCCCGTCCGGCTGTAAGATGACAACTGCAAAAACTCTTTGGATTTGATTCTGGGAACATGATTTGAGTCATTTTTCCTTCTCAAAGCAACAGAAGGATAAAGCTGGCGTCAACAATGAGGTCTGTCTTCCTGCGCGGGATGAGAGCGTGTGATAGTTAGCGCTGTGTAGTTTCAGATTGCGAGCGATCAGAGAGACACAACACTGCTGAACGCATGAATGGATGATCTGTTGGCGCATGAATGCGGCACTGTGTGGAGAGCATCCAATCCTGCTCAGCGCTGGCTGCCATTGTTGGGCTGCTGATCGATGCACACATGCATGTTAACCCATTATACAATTATTTTGAAAAATGGACACGTTTTGTGATTGTATTTTGTGCATTTGATCTCTGATTCAAGATGGCAGAATAAACCGAACCCGAAATCTAGTGAGCTGCTTACCAAGACAGCATTTGAAGACATAAGTGCATGAAAGCTGTTCCCAAAGGAAGGATAAAATGGCTTCCTTTTAAGCACCGAAGCCCGTCTCAAATGTCTTGCATGAAAAGCCTGTTGCAGTTCAGATTGAAACTGAAAATGGATGCCACCCTCGTGGTTTACCTTTAGAATTAGGTGCCTTTGTGTGTGCAGCTTTTAGGATGTTATACGTACAGCTCTTTCCTTTTTCATATGATTTTGATGAGGACAGAAATAGGAATGTATCCTTTGTGGAAAAGAAGCATTTAATTGTATTGAATGTGCACATGTAATGTATTTCATATCTTAAAAGTATATATTTTTTAAAAAGTATTTGCAGGTAATATAATATTAATGAAATAAGGTCAAATAAGTGTACTCAAAGAGATTACACTTTCTTAGCACACTTTGTTTTTCAAGTGCACTTTGCAATGTCAAATTAAAAGTTTTGCTTTAAAGTGCATTTAAAGTCATTGTTAAATTATAAATGCTTCAACGAAGTACACTTACTTTGCTGTGTTGACTAACAAAAGCACATGTAAAGTACTTGATTTATATCAAACTGTACTGTGTTTGCTATTACATTTAATGTTAATATATTTTAAGTGCACTAAATCTCACCTTTATCATTACAAATGTGTAGTACAAATACACTCATATTTAAGTACACTCAACCACATTCCAATAGAAGACAATAGAAGTAATAATGAAATTACATATAAAAGTGTACGTAATGTAGTTAAAAAGTTAAGTGTATGAAGAATATTTGAAGAGTGCTTTTTTGAAGTACAATATTTGAAGTTGTACTTAAGTAGGTAAAAAAAAATAAAACTCTTAACTTCAACAAATGCATTTTATGTAATTTTATACACTTTCATTCAATTGCAAATAACATGCAATTAAGTCTCTGAGAATTTCACACTTAAGTATATTATTTCCATAACTTAAGTCATACTTAAGTCACCAAAAAACATTCTTAAATTCAATTTATTACATTTAATTTGAATTTAAACTATAACAAATTTTCATTTAATTGCAAATAACATGCAATTAAGTGTCAGAGAACATTACATTCAGTTTGTACTTAAGCATATATTTTTAAAGTATATTATTTACATAATAAACACTTTTTAAAAGTGTGCTAAAGTTTACCCTTGTTTCACAAGGGATTTCTTCATCTTTGATGCATTTTGAATGATTGTTTCTATACTGAAGAATCATGGCCTATAAGTATAGAGAAAGCCAACCCACGTCTTTTGTCGACAAATGCACAGATCTGTTCATCTCTCCCACACACTTCCATAGCTGTTTGGGAAGCGCATGCTTTGCTCCACGCATATCTGCTTTATTCAGCGAGATCAAGGGATGGATCTCGCTGCAGCGGCCCACATTTTGACCTCGAGGTCGCTTGAGCACATCTGACTGTTACTTACTGAGAATGTCTCGTGTACGTTTGACCTTTCAGCAGCTGCGGCCACTTCACTTTACAGCATTGATGTTTCTCATAGCTGTGTGTCCTCCATTCAGAGCCATGAATGTTAAAGGAACAGTTCTCCTCAAAATGAAATTTTGCTGAAAATGTGCTCACCCTCAGGCCATCCAAAATGTAGATGAGTTGGTTATTATGGATTATGGAAACACTTTTTGCCCTGAAGCAACGGTCTGAAGTTAAAAACGTCTTGATGGATTTTTTTCTTACAAACAAGCAGCTTTTCTCTTCTCCAGATGTTAACTGATGGACTTTAGTGGTGTGGATTATTGTGATGTTTTTATCAGCTGTTTGGACTCTCATTCTGACGGCACCCATTCACTGCAGAGGATCCATTGGTGAGCAAGTGATGAAATGCTAAATTTCTCCAAATCTAATGAAGAAACAAACTGATCCCAATCTTGGTCAGAGTGTGAGTAAATTTTCAGCAAATTTTTATTTTTGGGTGAACTATTTAACATGAAATGATGTTTACAACCCAATAACACCTATTGATGAATCATTCAGAATAAAACCAGGAATACGTATTAAAGTAAATAATGTTGACTTTAACAATGCATGGCTTGCCTAAACATGTTGCAACAATGCTTCAGTGATTAATGATGCAATATTTACTTCAATATTTAGTTAGTCATTTCTAGCATATTTTATCATTTACTTGCAATATTGTCTGAAACAGGTTCTCAAATCATTGCATTACAAGACCAGTTTACCATGCATTTCAGTGGTGCTGCAAAAACATATTAAAACAACCAAGAAAACATTTTACCTGGAGGATTTTTATACATCAGTAAACCTTTGATATATATTTCTCTTTAGGCTGACGGACAGCAGGCAACTGTCCAAACAGCTTATCTTTCTTTGTGGTCCAATACATGCAAAAATAAACAAGCACATAAAATCAGTTGGAGTCATAAACTTTTTTTCAGCACAAACATTTTGACTTCAAGTGTGCAACAGTTTTACCTACAGAAACACCAACAAAAAAAGTAGTTTTCTAAAGGCTTTACTTCTGCAAATCCAACCTCATCTTTGCAGCCAGTTTTTCTTTTTCTTTTACTCTTCCCTGTTTTTAACATCGTTTCATATGAAACTGACAAAATCTTAATCTTGTTTGAGAATTTTTCAGAAGTGAGACTATGTTGGTAAAGAAAACGAAGTTTGACTTCCTGGACATGAATACATCCATAAAATGTTTTATAGTATTTACAGTAGCTCTGTTCCTAAACTTAGTGCTGCTGTCTACTGTTTACGTAAGCAGCTCCTTTCTAAGGCACCATCCTCGTAAGTGACTGATATGGAACGTTCTACGTAGGCAACAAAAATAGAGACTTAAAGAGACAGTTCAGTCAAAAATTAAAATAGTCATCATTTACTCACAAGTTTTTTGACAGTAGTTTAACTTCATATAATTTTACAGAAATATTTTTTTATAATTATACATACATGCATACATACATACCTGGGTCCGAAATGACCCGAGATTTAAATGATTATATCTCTTAAAAAATAATTGTAGAAAAATCAGAAAAAAATGTGTATTTTGAGGATTTACACTTGCAACTACCCTTGCAAAGTTTCATTCCCCTACTAAAATCTAGTCCGTTTTTAGAAATTTTTGCTTCTTCCAGGTCAAAATGGAATGAATGCATCATGAGGGATAAAATGCCTAGGCATTGCAGTAGGTTTTGGGACAGAGCCATTTACAGTACACCATTATTTCATATTCAGACTTTTTTCTAAAATGAAATGCATTATCAAGAAATTAACCTGCTCAGCCAGTCTTTCTGTTCTGAATTTATTCAGCCTATCTGTGAAATCTAAATGTATGGAATTATCAACAACATCAATTATTGCATGCATGCTCCCCTAAGTAGGCCATTATATAGAGGAAGGACACCAATACGGCTTTGAGTTACAGATGTGCACTAATCTGATGTACAGAAAATGACCTGCACAAATGCAGTTAAAACAGGCCTGTTTGGAAATCCGTTCTCGCTGTTGTAACAGGATACACGTGTCTGAAAAGTAGACCTGGCAATGCACTTGTCAGTTTCCTGCCTTAAAACCTTGTGGTCCTCTTATGAGCAATAAAATTAAACCAGAGAAGACAACTTTAGTTTCGTGAAGGAAGTGGCTGAACTTTGCAGGGAGGCAAACTCGATTGCTATCGATTTAAACCGGTTTGTCTGAAGGATTTCGTCCATCAGTGTGTCTTGTTAGGCGTAGAGGCCAGGGAAGGGAAGCGCCGATGTCATTTCCTTTGAGATGGCTGGGGTTTTCTATTGTGTTACATGAAAATTCAACCTCATGAGGACATTTACTGTATCGGTTTAACTTCATAATGAAACTTATGGTCGTTTTGAACCTCAAATATGTCTGATTAACCAATGATGGAAAGATAAAAGCAAAAGAAACTTGACTTTTTGTCAATGGTCTTTACCTTTTTATTAATGATCTTGGGAATATTTATTTGGGAATATTCACAAAGTGGCATTGCATGCATAATAACTTTCTGACCTGTACTGATGTGGTGTTATATGCTGAACCTTTGCTAACAAATCTATATTTACAGTAGATTTGATTCTATTCTATTACAGTAATTCTATTGCTTTTGCACTGATCCAAGTTAATTCTGGCCCTGGGATTACATATAAGGTTTTTGATTTGACTTTCATTGTTTCTTTTGATTTAAAAACTAAGCAGAACATATCCAGGTCATATTTCACCCAAAAATCTAAAGAAATCCATTATGGGTTTGTGCATTGTAACACTTATTTTATTAATTTTTTTTTTTAATGACACATTTTCTCCCCAAAATGTCTTATTTTTGATTCTCATCAGTGTATTTATTTATTTTTAGTGTTAATTATAAATATTAATATTTTAAATTAGCTTTAATTTCATATATTCAGATGATTTCTGAAATTCGTTAAAAATACCACTGATTCTCATTAGACATTCTTTACTGTAATGCAGAATTTTATTTCTACTGTATTGCAATAAAAATTACTTTAAAAATTACTATATTTGTAAAAATTCAAATCTGTATTTAGTGTGTATGTTTATGTATATATAAATACACACATATAAATATTAAAAAAATAAATAATATATATATATATATATATATATATATATTTATTTATATATATATATTTATTTATATATATATATTTTATTTATATATATATTTTATTTGCATGTGTGTATTTATATATACATAATAAATATACACAGTATACACACATTATGTAAACACAAGCTTTTACTGTATTTTGGATGCGATTAATCTCAATTAATCGTTCGACAGCCCTAATATTAATTAAAGGGCAAAACAATAGCGCATGAATGATATATGAACTACAATAATTTGGAGAGAAAATGTGATTAAAAAAAATAATTGGCAAGTAATCTTAATGTTTTTATTTTTTAAAAATAGGCTTCAGTTTCTTTAAACAAGTGAGAGATTTTTTTATTTCTTTCCCTTGATTTCCAGATGAAATATGAGTGAGACATGTTATTAACAGGTTTGGTGAGATTTACTCAGTTACCTCAGGTGTGCAGGTGTTGAATGTAAGATCACACAGGCGAACTCCGATCTCATGAGGACCTTCGACAGCCAGCGGCCCATAATACCATGGGTGTGTTGTTCTGTTCAGTACGTTAGCGTCCATCTCCAGTTAATCTTGGTCAAATACTCCACATTCTCTGGCTGCAATGCTTCATTTCTTCAGCTCGGGTCTCTCTTGGGTTGTGGGGCCTGTAATGATTACATTAGAGGAGTCTGACAGACAGTCTGGACCAGTCGACACTCCCTGAGTGAAGGTAGGCTTTGGGATATGAATAATTGATGTTGAAGTAGAAGCAGAAAGACGTGGGCTGAAAGCAGAGTGACTCTTGAACACACAGTGCCATCCGTTGGGAAGGGTGAAAGTGTCTTATATGTAAAATTTCTCTTGTTGAAGTGTTTATCACTGCTGCCATTAGGGAGTCTATAGCTAATCGCCCACTCCTTCTAATAGACATTATTTAGAGCTGTTTTTAGGCCAGAAGCATGAATACAAATGCATTTGCAACCAGATTGTAACGTGCATGCTTGCGATAGTTTCCTTCAGATGTCTGATCCGTTACACAAAATAGTTTATACAGATCTTTTCATGCAAATAAGACCATTTACACTAATGTCAGCTATATTGTTTTAGAGAATGTTGCATTTGTGTTGTATTATAAAAATGTTATGTTTGCATTATGTTTTTAGTAGTTTTAATATTAGTTAAAACATTGACTTGATTCACCGGATTTTTACTGTAATGCTGAATTTTATTTTTTTAACTATATTGCAATAAACATTACTTAAAAATCACTTTTATTTGCATTGCATTATGAATGTACATGTTTCGGAATGCAATGACTCAAAATTATTCAAGCATTCAAGATCTTAACTTTAATTCTTTTAAATTCTTTTTTTAAAACTTTAATTTTTAAAAAATATTTTAATTCAGGAAGGACACGTTAAATTGATTTAAAGTGTGTTAAAGTGAGTTTTGGCCTCGAACGACTGCAATAATGAATGTTAAAATGTATAATTGTCCGGTGTCATAAAAAAAAAAAAAAGTTATTGTATACCAGTAAACATTTGCCTTTTTGTTTTTCTTTTCTTTTTTCTTTCCAGCTTCATTTCAATTAAAAAAAGATTTTTAATAGTTTTATTTAACAGCAGCAACAACACTGAGTCTCATTAGACTTTCTTTACTGTAATAGAGCTTCTTATTTTACTGTATTGCAATAAACATCACTTTAAAATTCTTCTAGATTCTTTTGAAGAAAGTAATACTTTTATTCAGGCAATATGCATTACATTGACTAAAAGTAAAGACATTTATGATGTTACAATTGATTTCTGTTTTAAATAAATGCTGTTCTTTTGAACTGTCTATTCATCTGTGAATCCTGAAAAATAAAATGTGTGATGGTTTCCACAAAAATATGAAGCAGCGCAACTGTTTTCAACATTGATAATAATCAGAAATGTTTTTTTTTTTTTAGCAGCAATTCAGCATATTAGAATGATTTCTGAAGGATCATATGACACTGAAGACTGGAGTAATGATGCTGAAAATTCAGATTTGGTCACAGCAATAAATTACAAAGTAAAATATATTCACATAGAAAAGAGTTATTTTAAATAGTAATAATATTTCGCAATTTTTACTGTATTTTTGATCAAATAAATGCAGCCTTCGTGAACATAACATCTCACCAACCACAAAATTTTGAACAGTAGTGTCAAACATCACATATCATATCATAGTACATTTGTGTAATAATTTCTGCCTTGAACTGAATTAGTTTTTTACTGTTATTTTGTACTGTTATTTGCTCGCAGTGAGTGTGTTCTGGTTGCCAGTGCTGATATTTCTGCGTAATCTGGTACAAAGGCACATTCCAACATTCCATGTTTGTGAATTCCGTTGTCATGGCAACCGGCCTAAATGTGGCCACTGGCACCATGTTGCCAAGTAACAGCTGAGTTATGAGCAGAGATGAGGCAGACATGAAGGATGTGTGAAGGGTTTCTACAAAGCAGCAGAGTCTTTTACGTGCATGAGAGGCAGATAAAAACGTGAGACGCATCTGAAATATTGGATTGGCAGCAGGAGTGTCTTTTATGTTTGTAATGTTTGCATAGAGCGCTCGATTCCCCTGGTGTCTTTATTCACTGCGGATAACACCTACAAAACAAAACACCGTAAGAGCTGTAGAGATGACAGACAGTGCTGCGGTTTAATGAGAATCAACATTCAACTCGTCCAAAGAGATGACCTGTAGCTTTCGAATTAAAATAGAAATAGATAAATAGTCATTTTATGTTATAACCAATAACAAGTGCTATTTTAGTAGTTATTGTATATTATTACAGTATATGTTAGTATTTAAAATTTTATTTTTATATTTTCAGTTTTTAAGTTTAGGTTTTAGTTTGTGCTTTTGTCAGTTTTATTTTTTTAATTTCTATTTGTCTTTTTCTGTTTTTATTTTTCTATTTTTAGTTTGTTATAGTAATATTAGTACTCAAGCTTATTTTATTTCAGTTAGTTGCCAAGGCAACATTTCTGATTTAATTTAATTTCTAAAATCTTAATCCTAATTCTAAACTTATAAATATTAGATTAAAAATAAGTTTTATTTTAGCATTTGTATTTTATACTAAATATTTAAAATAATAAGATTTATATTTTAGTATTTATATTTTATTTCTGCTTTTGTTCAATTAACAAATTATTAATGATTTAATGTTATACTCAATAAGCAGTGTTATTTTAAAATTATATACTAATTTAGTATTTATTAATTTTTAATTAACTTTTATTTTGATATTTTCAGTTTTTATTTTTAATTTTAGTTTGTCATTTTATGTGCTTTTGGCATTTTTAAAATTTTTTTTTTTTTTTTAATTTTACACAAATATTTTTAGTTAGTTTTTAGCTCTTAGTAATTTTAGTACTTAAGCTTATTTCAGTAATATGCCAAGGCAATATTGTTGCAGTTCTAAAATTCTTAAGTTTTTCATGTATTTATTTATTTTATTATTATTATTTTTTTACTTCAGCTTTCTTTCAGTTAACAAAAACGATTTTTATTACTGTAACAATAACAACCCTGCCAGTAACCATTATTATAAATATTTGAAATAATCTGTTTTGCCTGTAGTTTTGTTTCTTTGTTTGTTTGTGTTTGTAAAAGTTAAAAATCCGCAATATTATATTGAAATCAGCTGTTATTTTCCCACCAAAATGATGTCATTCCCTGGAGGTTAAAGTGGGTTAAAGGGATTTGATGAAAGACGTACAGGACTAACCTATGAACTTATGTTAAACTAGTGTCATTTTTCATACTTAAAAAAAAAATAAAAATAAAAACAATGTAAGTTTAATATTTTATCCTGTACATATTTGTATATACATATATGATGGGGGCATGAAAATGTAAAAATGAATGTAGAAGTGAAAATGAGATGTTTGCAAACCAAAGCAGAAGTGAATGAGCTTATATTCTGAAGCAATGGAGATGTTTGCGTATGTGCTTTCTCTTTCAGAAGGGTTATTTCTGTTTGATGTGTGTGGAATCTGTTGATATATGATGAGCCGTTTGCTTCGAGGGGAATTTCAAACACCCTTTGCATTATTGCAAAAATAGTTTTAGCTTGGGAAAACACCTGCGAGACTTGAGTCAGATGATGAAATGCACATGGGACAGCAACATGGTTTCATAATTGCTCTCTCGGTGTGTGTGTGTGTGTGCGCGAGTGTGACCTCATGAGAGGTGAGCTGCCCAGAAATTCATAGCTGACTCATTTCTCTGTGACTGTTTATCTTCTCTGAAGAGTTTTAGAGAAATTCAGTTCACAGTTCGCCGTGAACGGGGAATGTCCGTGTTTTGAATGTCTGCAGATAGAGAGTAAATGTCAGGCTGCTTGACAGAAACGGCATGGGACAAAAACTAGATTGTCTGAAGTAAATGTGATTGGTGCAAAACTCTCAGCCATGATTTGCATTCAGCCTCCAGTTCAGTGTTCTGAGTGGTTTCTAGGGCATTGCTTGGGTGTTCTGTGTATTTATTAATATTTTGAGCTTTATTGTTAATTTTGGTTTTTATTTTAATTTTACTTTTAAGTTTAGTTTGTGTTTGTTATGTGCTTTTCTCATTTATATTTAAAAATATTTCTGTCTATATTTAAATTATTTTTATTTCGGTGTTAGGAATTTTACTAATTCAATATAAACTTATTGTTTAGTTGCGAAGGCAGCATTTCTATTAAAACTTTAAAAAATATATAATTTTTATTAATTAAAAAAGAAAAATTGTAAGATGAAAAAGTAAACCAAAAAAAAAAAAAAAAGAAAAGAAATTGAAACATTTTGAAATTAAATCAATCTAGATGCATTGGTTTTACAACAGAAATTTTTATATTAAATTTGAAATTTAATATTAAACTATTAAAAATTATTTTTGTTAGTTGAGTTGTAGTTAATAACACTGCCAGTGGTCGTTATTATAAATCAAAACTGTTTCACCTGCAGTTTTCTCATTTGTTTGATTGTTTTTAAAAGTTAAAATCTACAATATTATCTCCGCTAATCTAAATAAGCTAAGGTGGCTTGAGGTTTCTAGAGTGTTGCTGGCTGTTCTGGGTTGTTGCTAAGGGTGTTTGGGAGGTTTCTAGGTGTTGCTAAGGTGTTCTGGGTTGTTGCTAAGGGGTTTGGGAGGATTCTAGAATGTTGCTAAGGTGTTCTGGGTTGTTGCTAAGGGTGTTTGGGAGGTTTCTAGGTGTTGCTGGCTGTTCTGGGTTGTTGCTAAGGGGTTTGGGAGGATTCTAGAATGTTGCTAAGGTGTTCTGGGTTGTTGCTAAGGGTGTTTGGGAGGTTTCTAGGTGTTGCTAAGGTGTTCTGGGTTGTTGCTAAGGGGTTTGGGAGGATTCTAGAATGTTGCTAAGGTGTTCTGGGTTGTTGCTAAGAGTGTTTGGGAGGATTCTAGAGTGTTGCTAAGGTGTTCTGGGTTGTTGCTAAGGGTGTTTGAGAGGTTTCTAGGATGTTCTGTTTTGTTACTAAGGGGGTTTGAGGTTTCTAAGGTGTTGCTAAGGTGTTCTGGGTTGTTGCTGAGGGGTTTGAGAGGTTTCTAGGGTGTTGCTAAGGTGTTCTGCTTTGTTGCTTAGGTGGTTTGAGAGGGTGGTTTTAAGGGTGTTTGAGAGGTTTCTAGGGTGTTGCTCGGGTGTTTTTGTTTGTTGCTTAGATGGTTTGAGGTTTCTAGAGTATTCCTAGGGTGTTCTGGTTTGTTGCTAAGGTGGTTTGAGGATTCTAGAGTGTTGCTGGCTGGTTTTCTGGGTTGTTTTTCAGTAAGAATCTCACAACGTAACTGTTGAAGTCTAACAAAGAAAACAGCAGTTTTAAACCCCAGACTGTAAACATACAGAACATACAAAATGCACATTTAAGCTCAGAGAGAAGCTGAATAAAGTAGTCCACGGTGACCTTGTTCATCCCGCTCAATGTACCGTCCCTGGACAAGAGAGCCAAACAATATAAGCAATCACGAGCCTTTCCACCTAAACCCATAGACTGATTCAAGGTCTCTATGTGGAGCTAAAATAAGCAGGACGGCTCACACTGAATGAACTACAACACCCAAAGCAGTAAGCCACAGGAGAACATGTTACTGTGATTTTACTACACTTAAAAGGTATTATAACTCCCATAACTTTGGTAAAATCTCCCACAGCCTGCAGTGAATACTGTTTTTATAACAGTAAACCACTTACTGTAACAGTTTGGCTTTAAATGCCGCACATATTTGTTTTGTTTATAATATTAATTTGGCTGTTTTTAGTCATTTGTGTTTTGTAATATGAAGTTGTTTTTGTACTGATGTCATACTTATTAGTCATTTGATATGAATCATCTGATTTGATATGGTTTGTGCCCAAACTCAAAATTGACAAAATAATCAAATTAAATGAATAAGCACATTTTATAGATTTTTGTATGTCCAAAATATATTTTAATAGATGTGCTTTATCCTTATTTTTAATAATGCAGTGAATTAAATCAGTGAATTGTTTACTATAAAAGCAAAAAAATATTTTACTGATTGTTGAATGACAAAACAAAATAGTTTTTCTTCCCAAAGAAATAACATTTATTTGAATATTTGCTCTTTTCATTTAGAACTTTAATTTATAATTATATAATATAATAAATATATAATATATATAAATACTGACATTGTATGACCAAAAATATAGCCTTTTTTTTTATAAATATGTAATAATGCTTTGATTGTTTTAATAATTGTAATTATTATTTTAATTTGGAAATGGCTCATAAAACTGGCTAAAAGTCTATTTATTCCACATTGATCAAATTATGTTTTATTGTTTGTTATAAAAACAAAAATTTACTAAAGTATTATATATATTTTTTAATTAATATTAACAAATTAGAAGAACTACATTTGATTTGATTATTTGGAACTTTTATTTGGAATTTTGAGACAAATAGCTCCTATTGATGGTTTTCAGTCACCTGACCAGCTCGAAGACTTGGAGGGCAAAACATCCATAGAACCGCAGCACAAGCCTGTCAATTTTTCATCTGTTTCCCAGCCGCAAATATTTAGATCACCTCTCAAAAGAATAAAACAAAGGTATTTCTGAACAAAATGCAAGTTTTGGCCATTTGCAATCCATATTAAGCACCCGCGGCAATATTTCAATCATAAACAGTGCGATAAAACATTGTAAAAACACTTAAAGTGCCGTAATATATATTTAAAACGGTAATATTAAAAGATCAAATTCAGTATTCACCATATTAATGATGCATAGTTTACATAGGCAAGCAGATGAGGCCGAAATATGAATGCAGTCCGCTTAACGGTTCAGTGTTTTCCTTCTAATGGTTTTCTATGGGAAGCTATTTAATGTGAAGCTTTGCACGTTGCATTTATATTCTGGCTTTATCTTCTTGCCTGTACAAAATATACATCATCAATAAGGTGTCCACTGAATCTCGCCTTTTAATATCTGCATTTTACTACATTATTACTTGATGCAATCTGCGTAAAAATAGCTGGCGGTCAGTGGAGCAAAGCTTCGTTTTACCCGCCAGGTGGGCGTTTCTAAGGGTGTGACGTCACGTGAAAACTATCAACTGATTCCACATTGATCAGACTGTGTTTTGTTTATTATAAAACAAAAAAAATTTTACTGATCATTCATTTTACAACTTATTTATTTATTGCTTCCTTGCTTGCTGTTATAATATCCAATAAAACCCAATTAGTTCATGTGGAATAAAGCGATTTTAAAGCTGCTTTATCAGCCGTCTGGTTGGTTTTGTTGCGAGTGTTTGTGAATCAGGCAGGGTTTCAGCTCTGCAGAGACATTACAACAACAACAATGAAAAAAACAACAACAGACGTAAATGTGTCGTGGGTTTTATATAACGGCAGTTGCCATTGGCGATTATGCAGTGCGGCGCTGATGTAAACAGAGCCGGCTCATGATTCCAGGAGACTCCAGCCATGAGCTTTGATGCAGATGGCCTACTTTCATAAATCAGCGGCGTGTGGAGGGGGAGACTGAGAGAGCAGAACAAGGCTCAAATTGATGTTCCCAGCACAGCTGCAGGCATCAGCTGACTTCAGTGGCCTCCCTCCCCCCGCGGTTATCTGCTTAAACTGTGACCTTTCTGTTCCTGTTCGTGCCACTCACAGTGGCCTGTCTTTAACTCGGCCGCTCCTTCTCCATCATGCCATCCAGATCCACCTCATGCCAACTCCGGCTCGGCTTCTGCTGATACAGTGGCCGTTATTTACTTTCACTTCCTGTTTCCTCTTTATCGCCGTGCAGCCATCAGCAGTGTTCATTCCTGCACTGCACTACTTTTGCTTCACAGAAAGAGAATACGTTGAGTTGGTTAACTCAACTAATTTATTTTATTTATTTTTTTTGTCAGCTGTACCCTTATGACAAAATATTTACTTATAGTACTCTCTTAATTATTTTGACACTTCTGTGTTTAATAGTAATATTTCAGTAATTTAACAACAATTTTGCATGTTCAAGGTTCTCTGATGCAGGATTGCTATAGTTAACTAAACATTTCTCATTTTTAAGTTCATACTAAAAAAATAAAACTGAAATATAAATTAAGAACTAACTAACATATTAAAGAGACATATTATAAACATTAAAAAACTAAAAAAATTACAAAAACAAAATTGCTAAAACATTCATTTAAAAAAATTAAAATGAAAACAAAATATGAAAGAAAAAAAATCTAAATATTAATCTCAGTGATACTAAAATAACACTAATGTTAGTTAACTTTAATAATACTAAAATATTATAGATATTATACATTTTAATTCATACACATTTTATTGATTTTTGTTTTTTTTAAACAGCTTCACAGTTTGGGCTAAAAAATATTTTGTGCCTATTTTGTCATTTATTGTGACTTAACTTATTTTTTAATTTTTTTTAGTGGATGTCATTTTTGTTGTGTCTGTCTGTTTGTGTGCTGTAGTAACTTCTAACAAGGAAAAAAAAAAGATCTAAAATTTAACTAACTAACTAAAATATATATATATATATATATATATATATATATTAGTTAGTTAAATGTTACAATAGAAAACAATTATTTTAGATTGTAATATTACTTCTATATTACTGTTGTTGGTTTTTTTGTGTTTGTTTTTTTTTTTCCCTGGGATTTTGATCAAATAAATGCAGCCTTGGTGAGCAGAAGATACTTTTTTCAAAAACATTAATCCAATTAATCCAAACTTTTACAATAGTGTTTTTATTTATATATTTATTTATTTATTTATTTATTTATTTATTTATTTTTCTCCTTTTATTTATTGATTTTTTTTTAATTTATTTTGTTTTTAACGTAATATATGTTTAAAACTAAATATTTTTTTCTTTAGATTTGTTGATTTAATTTTTTTCATTTTTATTTTTTTAGGTTTTAGTTGAATAGGCTTTCCAAGTGTCCTCATCATCCTGTTAAAATCCCTTCAAGCAGCCAGTTTCTTCATGACATCATCCTCCAGGATCATTTTCTGGAAGGAAAACGACAGCACAAACACCAGCATGACTTACGCTTTTATAGTGCTTTTTTTTTTTTTTGTACTGTTTCAAAACCGATCCAGTTGTGGGCTGAATGCCGCCCTCTCCTCTGCTTTCAGCTCACAGATGTGAGTGTTTGAGGTAAATATTTGACATAATCTTGCTTTAGTGGGTCTGTGTGTGGAGTTTCAATGTTTTAAATTCTTCATTGATCTCATTGACACACTTGAGAGCCGCTGCAGATGAATGTCTCTCTTCAGGCTTATTCATGAAATGGAGCTGTTACAGATCTCTTTCACGTGCCTTCAGCTGATTCAGCCTCTATTTACATGTAGTTCATGTACAGCTGGATCAATGGAAATGCTGAATGAGTGTTTTTGCTCAGGCAAGATTATGTGAACAAACAGACCCTGACATGAATGTTTCCTCAAATCAAAGAGCTTTAAGGAGAGGTACACTGTTATTTATTACTAGAAATGGGTTGTTAGTAGTGCTTGAGATCAATGATCAAACCTCTAACCGTTCACAAAACCCAGAGATTGTCAGAGCTTCTTATGTGCTACTGAACACGCCGTCCTCAAGACACGGGCTAATTAGTCTGGCACTAGATATTGAAAACACTGTTCAATATTCAGAAGAGCATCATTTCCATATTAAAGAGCAAAGCAGGGAGCGTGCAAATACAAGAGACCATGATCAGACTCAATCAGCAGCTCATGATACTGTACATGTTACACGTTGTAAACTATAACATGGATTCTGGTAATGCAGCATCCTATGGAATTATATATGGCACTTGTGTCTATTATTAGCTTATATTTTAGCATTTCTGTTTCCTTCTCCTTGTTGCATACTTTACAAAAGCAAACGCTATTGTGATTTTTAAAATGTGTTTTTATTTATTTATTTATTTATTTTTAATAAAACTCCAAGTTTGTTGTGCTTGTTTGTAGGGCTGATGTACTAAAATAACTAAAACTAAAACTGGAATAAAAATGAATTACGACTGTGTATTCTATTTTATTTTAAAATGAAAATTATATTTTAAAAAATGAAAATTACAAAAACACAACAAAATGACTAAAACATTAACTAAAATTAAAATAGAAAATGTGTATGTATGTATCTATATATATATATATATATATATAAAATATATATATATATATATATATATATATATATATATATATATATAAAATAAACTTTTCAAATGTTAATACATATTATAATACTAACTTAATCTCTCTAAATAATTCAATGGTCACATAACAGGCAAAAATAAAATTAAAACAAAAGTTTGTTTGTTTGTTTTTGGGGGGGGGGGGGGGGGGGGTTATATAGGGCTGCACAATTTGGATATTTTGTAAATGATTATTTTGTCATCTATTGTATATTTCACTGTTAAAAATTAGAACTAAAAAAACTAAGACAAAATGTGTTATTATATTTTAAATTATTATTCAAATACAAACCCGATTCCAAAAAAGTTGGGACACTGTACAAATTGTGAATAAAAACAGAATGCAATGATGTGGAAGTTTCAAATTTCAATATTTTATTCAGAATACAACATAGATGACATATCAAATGTTTAAACTGAGAAAATGTATCATTTTAAGGGAAAAATAAGTTGATTTTACATTTCATGGCATCAACACATTTCAAAAAAGTTGGGACAAGGCCATGTTTACCACTGTGTAGCATCCGCTCTTCTTTTTATAACAGTCTGCAAACGTCTGGGGACTGAGGAGACAAGTTGCTCAAGTTTAGGAATAGGAATGTTGTCCCATTCTTGTTTAATACAGGCTTCTAGTTGCTCAACTGTCTTAGGTCTTCTTTGTCGCATCTTCCTCTTTATGATGCGCCAAATGTTTTCTATGGGTGAAAGATCTGGACTGCAGGCTGGCCATTTCAGTACCCGGATCCTTCTTCTACGCAGCCATGATGTTGTAATTGATGCAGTATGTGGTCTGGCATTGTCATGTTGGAAAATGCAAGGTCTTCCCTGAAAGAGACGACGTCTGGATGGGAGCATATGTTGTTCTAGAACTTGGATATACCTTTCAGCATTGATGGTGCCTTTCCAGATGTGTAAGCTGCCCATGCCACACGCACTCATGCATCCCCATACCATCAGAGATGCAGGCTTCTGAACTGAGCGCTGATAACAACTTGGGTTGTCCTTGTCCTCTTTAGTCCGGATGACATGGCGTCCCAGTTTTCCAAAAAGAACTTCAAATTTTGATTCGTCTGACCACAGAACAGTTTTTCACTTTGCCACAGTCCGTTTTAAATGAGCCTTGGCCCAGAGAAAACGCCTGCGCTTCTGGATCATGTTTAGATATGGCTTCTTTTTTGACCTATAGAGTTTTAGCCGGCAACGGCGAATGGCACGGTGGATTGTGTTCACCGACAATGTTTTCTGGAAGTATTCCTGAGCCCATGTCGTGATTTCCATTACAGCACCATTCCTGTATGTGATGCAGTGCCGTCTAAGGGCCCGAAGATCACGGGCATCCAGTATTCGTTTTCCGGCCTTGACCCTTACGCACAGATATTGTTCCAGATTCTCTGAATCTTTGGATGATATTATGCACTGTAGATGATGATAACTTCAAACTCTTTGCAATTTTTCTCTGAGAAACTCCTTTCTGATATTGCTCCACTATTTTTCGCCGCAGCATTGGGGGAATTGGTGATCCTCTTCCCATCTTGACTTCTGAGAGACACTGCCACTCTGAGAGGCTCTTTTTATACCCAATCATGTTGCCAATTGACCTAATAAGTTGCAAATTGGTCCTCCAGCTGTTCCTTATATGTACATTTAACTTTTCCGGCCTCTTATTGCTACCTGTCCCAACTTTTTTGGAATGTGTAGCTCTCATGAAATCCAAAATGAGCCAATATTTGGCATGACATTTCAAAATGTCTCACTTTCAACATTTGATATGTTATCTATATTCTATTGTGAATAAAATATAAGTTTATGAGATTTGTAAATTATTGCATTCCTTTTTTATTCACAATTTGTACAGTGTCCCAACTTTTTTGGAATCGGGTTTGTAATACAGTAAGAAATATTACTATTTTAATATTTCAATGTAAGTAAAATGCAGTAGTAATAACTTTTATTGTTATATAATTTATTCTTTATTAACTTATTCTTACTCTATAAAAATAGTAAAATACTACTACTACAAATACTAAATAACAATAACAACAACTACTACTACTACCAATTCTAATAATAATTTTATTTAGTATTGTAAAATTACATTACTAATATTTACGGCTGTCTTAATGGCTTCATTTACAAACATTAAACATTTTAATTTTATTTTGACTTAAAACCTCAGTGAGCCCTTAAAGATTGTTTATAAGTGCTTCTCATGACAACTTTGGGAAGATGCTGGGCGTTTTGCATTGATAAATGCACGTTATAAACGACTCCAGCTTATTTGATTAAATTGCAGTTCATTTAGTGGTTTTATTTCAATGAATGGTAGCTGCTCGAGGGGAAATTCATATGGTCTGCAGTTTGTTTATAGCTGTGGTGGTTTCTACTGTGGAGGAGGGGAGAGATCACAGATCGCAGGCCGAATGTCAACCTCATGACTAACCTACAGCCATATTTCCATTCAGCTGGTTTAGACCCAGAATGGAAACGAGAGACTTGCCCTTTAAGAAGCCAGCCGCAGGTTTATGAGGTCAGGAAAAGGTGTTCGCGCTCTGAGTCATCAGTCATCCTGTGTGTGACTCATGCATGCATTCGGATGAAGTAAACACTCACGCTCGCTATACCATGCTCAGCTATAGGATTCTGCAGTGATGCATGCTGGCTTTTTCTTGCCACGCTGTGAATCGATTGTGCTGCTCACTAGACTGAATGGAAATGCGGCTGGAGGGGGAAATGTGTGTTTGTATGAGTGGGCAGCACTTTGCATCAGCAGATGGGAGAGGTCTGACGTGTTGCCAGCGGTCGCTGACCCTACCGCGGTACTGAGCATGCTCAGTGAGGCCCTGTTCGGTCAATGACTGAGTTCTGGTAAACACAGAGCTCTGCCCTCTCAGTCTTGCCCTTCCATTCTGAATGCAAATATAGTTATTAGAAATGCTGTTCTTCTGCAATATGTTTGCATGAATTGCACTTCTGTGTGAGTGAATTGTCTGAAATCTCACTGAAGTGTAATGAGGAGTTGTTCAAAAAGTTTCCCGAGTTTATTGGAATTCCATGGTTTCCATGATGCAGACCTTTATGTTTAAGGTTTGTCTTAATTACACAAGCGAAACTACTGTAAATGGCTATTAGCTTGGAAATTATGCAGGAAAGCATGATATTTTGTGATTGTTTTCTAAACTAATGACCTCATTTCCGGAGAGCACAACAGTGGCCACCCATCAAAGTATTTTTCCCATTCGTTTTTCCCATTGGGAGTTCAAAAAGTTTTTAAGAGTTATAAGCCATGAACCAAACCAGCCAGCTACAAGGTGAATTGCAACATTATAAACGTTGATTTGGAGCAAAAAAGTACAAGGTAAAAGATTACATAACACACAGCTTTAATGAGGGAAAGAACTAGAATCCCATGAAGCATTGCAAATGATGTAAGCAAATTAGAAATGACAGAGATATGTAAAACTATTGATTTAAAGATTATGTATATAGAAACAAAGTATTTTACGTTTATTACCAAAAAAATGCATTTTTAACAATTCTTTTGGCACAGTTTGCTTGTTTTGATTCACTGGTTGGTGGAGATTTCTCTGCCAAATCTTGGGTAATATAGTTTTCTCTCCAGGAATTCCAAGATAATATTAAGTTGAAATAATACAAATGTACGGCCTTAACTGAAGCATATTGATTAACAACCTCAGAGCTCATAGTATGTCTATCTCTAATGGTTTATAAGTTGTTGTTCAAAATAGTTTGCAATATGGAGGAAATGAATGGGATTTTTACTTCCAGATCCAACTGTTGTGCTCTATTTCCTCAGGGGTTTAGTGTTTGTTCAAATTCGTTATCCTAACTATGAGTGATTAATAGTGATGTCTGAGACTATCAGTTAGTGTATGCAAAGAAAGTGCGGGGGAAATGTGAACTCACAAGCAGCTAACAGATATGTTCTAAGAATGTTTTGCTAATGTTCCCATTAAGTTAATTTTTTTTTTGAATATTCTCTAAACTTTCAAAATGTCCAGTTTTTAAATGTTTTAAAAACGGTTTTCACTTAAACGAACATTCCATTTTATAATTTTGCAAACATTATGGGAATGTTACTTTCCATTCTAAACAAGTAGTAACATTTAAAAAATGTTACATGAACCTTTCAGAAATGAAACATTCCATAAATGATGTATGAATAATGATTTTGTGCTAACATTTTGAGAACATTAGGAAAGACTCTAACTTTGAATGAATGTTCTATTAATGTTACTGGAAGAATGTTTAATTGTAATGTTGAGAGAACCTTGCCAGAACATTCACTGTTACCTGGGCAAATGGGATATTCAGGGTTAACCTTTTTACACCAATGATGTTTTTCTAGGTCAGCTGTTTGGGAGTGCAGGGTGTCTGTCACCATCTCCACATGTATTTCCACTCCTGCTTTCATCAGATTCCCAGACTATTCCCGTCTAGCACCAATTGAGCTGATGGGAATATTAATCTGCATGCAGCGCTGCCCGTTTGAGAAATGAGAGAGAACAACACGCAGTTTTCTCTCTAAATGTATAATGAGATCTCTAATAGCAAATGGAGGCTCCTCTGATGTTTCTCAGTTTCTCACGTCTCCTCTTGAGTTTCAGTTGAGATCTTAAAGTGTTCTCAGTGTATACCAAAGTCTGTAATTAGAATCTCAGTATAAACCAGACATTTCTCATCAGATTTCCCCTAAATCTGAGCTGATTTCAGTTGCTATGCACATTCATTTTATAGATGGATATTCTTATAGACTGCTAATCATTGACTCATCTGTCTGTTTTTAATTCTCCTGTTCTTAATTTCAGGAAAAGCATCTGAATGATGCAGACAGAGTTGAATACGTGACAGACAGAGAGTGTTTGACTTGTAGACGTGCTAAAGGCCGTCTGCCATTGAATTGTTTCTTTATTGCGACCGTGCTTGTCTTTTGTTTATGTTCTGTTTCAGCAGCCACTGAAACCCTTTGGCGGTGTGTGTGTGTGTGTGTGGGTGTGTGGGTGGGGGGGTGGGGGGGGAATGTGCTGCTTTGAATGTTTGAGCAATAACAAAGCGACGCTTCCATGAGGTCATGCGTTGCTGACAGGGCCCGTGGTTTAACTGGGTGGGGATTTTTCTTTTGGACTTCCCTTAATGTGCTCATATATCTACTGCTGGCCCAGTTTTTCTGGCTCTCACTTTCTCATTTTCACAGTAACTGTAAAAGCTGTGGTTAAGCTACAACCATGAGGCTCTACTTAGACATGCATGACACCCATAAAAAACGTTCGTTTATCAGAGATGAAACCACAAAAATAAACAGACAGCAAACAAATACAACAATACAATTCTATATGCAAACAACTACATAATACATTTCGTACAATACATGATATATAACAAATACATAATATATAAATGTATATATGTATGTATGTATGTGTATGTATATGTGTGTGTGTGTGTGTATTTTTATATATAAATTTTATATATGTTTTTTTTTTTTTATATATATTGGAGGCCCGTTGTGGAGAAGTCTAATGCAATCTAGCATGTCTTCATGACAGAATTTTCATTTTATTTATGCATTTTGTGCAAAAAGAAAAATGTAAATGGCATTCAGCACCAGTTTTTACTGTTACTGCATTTGTATAATTAATTTAGTAA
This sequence comes from Spinibarbus caldwelli, assembly GCA_039654775.1. Lineage (NCBI taxonomy): Eukaryota > Metazoa > Chordata > Actinopteri > Cypriniformes > Cyprinidae > Spinibarbus > Spinibarbus caldwelli. The sequence continues at coordinate 2,684,927 of CM077243.1, forward strand.
ATTGGGTGCTAAAATAATGCAGACACACATAAATATTTTCAACAGGCACGATATGTTCTTAGTGAATTCTCCTTTATATCTGTTGTTTTAAAATACATTCTTTAAAACAAACATCACTTTATGAAATGTACTTACATTTTGCATTTAAAATTTTTGTATTTTTTTTTTTTTTTTTTACATTTTTACATTTTATGGGTGATTGTTTTAGATTCTGTGTATTTATTTTTAATTTTTGGTTTCATAAATTACTGTATGTAAAAGATGCCATTTATTTATTCATTCATTCAAAATTTCAAACTAATTTCAAAAGTAACATTTATGAAACATTATAAAATGTTTTACTTGAAAAATGTTATTCTATCTTTAAAATAATTGCCACTTAGTTTGCTGTTTTTCTGTCAACATTTACATTTATGCATTTGACAGATTCTTTTATGCAAACCAACGTATATTGCAAGTTATATGTTTTGTTTTGTTTTTTACATTGGTTTGTGTTCTCCCTGGGAATCGAGCCTGACATTAGTGTTGCAAGCTCCATGCTTTACTGTTTGAGCTACAAAAACATCTAATGCAATAATATTCATGCACTTTTAATTGCTCTGAGAAGCGACTGTGTATGTTCCAGTAGCGTCGATGTTGTTCGGGATTGAATGTACTGTAGCATTCGTCTCTCATCATTCTTTTCTCTGTCAGTGTCTTCCTGTACATTTCACCCACGTTGCAGTTTAACAACTTCCTCGTGATGAGAGCTGCAGGCTTGTTATGGTGGTTGGGACATTTTACTATTGTATACTCAGATGCTATTGTTTGTGCTTCCTTACATCCACACACACCACTCGCTCATATACAATTCACTTTATCATTTCTCTCTCCCACAGAGATCAAGATAAGCCACCGTCCTACACAAAAGTGCATGTGGGTCGCATGAATAATGGATATGCGGCTTGAACTCCCGCTGAACTGCAGCTTTGTCAAATGGAGATCTACAGCAAACCTGCACGCCCATTATACATATCCTGCGCTGTGCTGATGTGGCCGTTCATTCATCCGTTCTGTGCGGCTGTCAATGCTCTGGGTGCGGCCGATCGGCTGACACACTCACACAAGGTACGCTTTGTTCAACCCTGTGGCCTTTGTGGTCGTGTACGTCTAATGAGGTTAGATAAACCCTCTATGCTGACCTGAGACCTGGGAGAAAGGTGACCGTTAGTTAATGTGTAACGCTGCAGGTTTATGTGTTCTTTGACTTCGACCTGTGAAACCAGTTTTTGGAGATATAATATTTACAATAAATAATGTCTAAATTAATAAATATGTATAAGAATATGTAAAAATTAATTACACATTATATAAACGTAAGGAAAATTTAATTAATAAACAAGAATTATTTTTATATTTTATGAAATGAAATGACGCCATTTCTGCACAGCACAATATCACAGAAATGAATTGTTCCAGCTAAATAAGACTCATGTAAATCAGATGTTTAGGTTATAGACTGAACTTTGCTTTGTTGTTATCAAAAACAGTGTTAGCGATCACATGAGCTAGTATGGAGTCACAAAGCGACACTGACAGTGTAAAGTTGACAGTCTGACAGGAAGTGCATTAGACATTGAACTGTTGCTGATACTTTTATCTTGATGCAAACGAGTCCACGTTAAGTGTAGAACAAAGTGCCTCTGCTCTGATGCCACGAGTCCAGAGCGGCAGAGAGTCTTTCATAGTCAGACTCTGTCTGTCTGCTCTCACTGATGATCTCAAGATGATGTTAGCTGCCAAACGACGAGGCACTTTCAACATTTTTTAACATACAGAAGTAAACAAAACCGTCAATAAAATTATCATAATTATGTATATATTGGAGTCTGTAAGATTTTTTGGAAATAAGACTCTTCTGCTCACCGAGGTTGTATTTATTTGTATCAAAAATATAGCAAAATTGTGACACATTATTACAATTTAAAATAAGTTTTCTGTGTGAATATATGGTAAAATGTAATTTATTGCTGTGATCAAAGCTGAATTTTCAGCATAATTACTCCAGTCTTCAGTGTCACATGATCCTTCAGAAATCATTCTAATATGCTGATTTGCTGCTCAAGAAACCTTTCTGATTATTATCAATGCTGAAAACAGTTGTGCTGCCAAATAGTTTTTGTGGAAACCATAATGCATTTTATTTTTCAAGATTCTTTGATGAATTGACTCATATTTGACTGTCAAGTAACTAAAAAGGTTGTCATAGAACACATACTACTCCATATCTTAAGGTAAAATGCGGTACGATAATATACACTAGTACTAAAGCAGTATGCTTTTACGTTTAATATTTTATTGGTAGCAATAGTTTGATTATTGCAACACATGAAAACCAATATCTGTGAGCAATCTGATCACGATTACACTGTTTTTGTGGCATCAAATCACAATAAGATTGCATGTCAAGTAGATCAGAACATATTATTGCACATGGTCTCTTTAATTTCATACAACTTTAAGTATTTAAGTTACTAATAAATAAAGATTTGTTTATAGAATACGCACTGAAGTGGACCAAACAAAGCAACAGTCTGGGTATATTATTATCTTAATCTTTATGACTTGTTGCATTATCAAAGTGTCACATGCGTCTGGTCTCTAATTTACAGTCTGACCTCACAGTGTTTGGACCTGCAGTGCTATTCTACAAGTCCAAAGTCTGACTGTATGAGATCACATTTGGCATTTTCATCAAGACATGTAATAGCAGCTCTTAAATCACTGTCTGATAACCCTGGTAAAGCGGGTTAACACTAGTTAGAGCACTAGTATGGGTAATGACAGCCATGGCTGCAGATGAAAGCACTCAGAGAGAGATTATTCAGACACATCGCACACCACAACATTCCCTTTCAAGTGTTTCGCTCCTTCGTGTTTCATTCTGTCACTCGCTTCTGAGAGAAATCTGTTTGAAAAAATCCACACTTTGAAGTCAACAAGCAAGTGAGGCGCAGACGGCCGTAGCTAACAGCCATATCCGCCGCGCTGAGGGCCGTTCTGACACGTCTTCCTCTCTGCTTCTTGTCATTCATATAAGTGGCTGGGTGTGACAGTGATTTCCAGCGGTTTCTGACGCAACTTCAATCCAGAGAAAGAGAGTTAATATCATACTGATGCCCTCTCTCCCACTTTCACTTACATCAGCTGGGATGATGGGAAATCATTTTGATACCTGGCCATACAGGAATGCAATAAGTCATAAAGATGATGACGTGAAATGTTATAGTACTGTTTAAAAAGATTTGTGACCTGCGGCGTAAACAACACAAGTATGTTTCCTGACATTCCCATTAAGTTATGAAATCGTTATTTTTCTCAATGTTCTCTGATGTTTAAATCATTGTTTTGAGAGTTTTTTTTTGCTATGCAAACATTAAGGGAAAATTTAAATTAGATCATTTTGCAACCATTATAAAAATGCTATTTCTGAATGTCCTCAAAACATCCTGTTTTAAAAATGTTTGTTTTTATGCAAACATTAAAGGAGCATTCCATTTTATAATTTAGCAAACATTACACCATGAAATGTTTTTATTAAAGTTTTGCTTAGCTTTTATTTTTAATGTTTCTTTATGAAGTTTGACATGCTGAATGTAAAAATCACATTACTTTTTTTGTATTATCAGTGCTTATGAAAACTAAAAAAAATGACCGCTTATACAAGCTAATCTGTTATTACTCATGCAAAAAAATGACATGCTACATGCATAATACTGAGCTAACAACAGTTTAACATAAACAGTTAGTGAAAATGAGTCATCCGAAACTTCAGAAATGTACGTTGGATGATTTTTGTTTTTTATGACTAGTTCCGAAATGTTCCAGAAAGCTCTAGAATATTACAGAATATTGCAAAAGCAAAACATCTTTTTTAAAAAAAAAAAAATAAATAAATAAATAATTTATAGAAGTTCTAAAATTTACCTGACCTAAATATTTACCAAAATATTAATGCTACATGAAAATAAATAGTACAATAATAATTAGCACCTAGAAGAACCAATTAAAAAAATTAAATGAGTGAATTGTTACATTCAGTTATGAAAACATTTGTAAATCTTCTCTGAACATTCAAAATGTCTTGTTTTAAAAACTTTTTTGTTATGCAAAGGTTAGGTATTCCATTTTATGATTTTGCCAATATTATGAGAATTTTATTTCTGAATGTTCTTTGAACATTCAAAACATGCTGTTTTAAAAACTCGTAGTTGTTATGGGAACATTCCGTTTGATAATTTCAAACATTAAGGGAATGTTACTTTTGAATGTTCTGTGAATGTTCTGAAACAAGCAGTTACATTTAAAAAATGTTAGATGAACATCCAAGTAAATAGTTTAAAAAAAAAAAAAAAACGTTCCATCAACAGTGTATAAATGTTTTTATGCTAAAGTTTTTAGAACATTAAAGGCCATGTACCCTGTTAGCTAGTAAGTCTATTCAACTTATAGCCAAGCCCCACCCAGTACACTGTCTGATTGATGGATGTTCTTCAGAATAAGCTACATCATAACTTTATGCATGGACTGATGTGCTCAGTAAGAACAGATAATGGAAGTGTTTACAATTCTTGAGTGTTATTGAGTGCACATGCATAATCTGATAACCATCAAATATAAGCTAAATTTTAAAACCCAGACAGTGCCAAAAAAAAAAAAAAAAGTTTACTTGAGATTTTTAATTATCAGTTTGTGTACATGCACAGTGAAAATCAGAAAATATGCAAAATCTAGGTGACTTTCACTGTTGGCATGACCTCACACATGACCTTGTACAATAAATGCACTCATTTTTACAAGTAGTTTGAGGCTGAGTAATTAATAACGTCTGGAAAATATGAGCTAAAACTAAAAAAAGCCCTGATATTGTTACGACATTTATAATGGTGAGTGCACATTACAAAATATCCCTGAAATTTAATGGGCAAAACTGGTTTCTAGTGATTCATTCGCTGAAAAAGGGCTTGTTCCATTAATGCACGTGAAACCAAAAGTGTGAAAAGAGATGACACTGCCCACACTTCATTTACATAGAGCTGTAGATGTCATCACACACACCTGCCAACTCAACCTCAGTGATGTAGGTAAGAGTCATGTTACAAACAGAACAACAGTTTGTGAATAGATCTAGATAACTTATAAATGTGACAATTTATTTTTATTTATTTTTTTGTTATTAATTTATTTTATTATTTTATTTTTCTATTCATCCATTTTACTTGTTTTATTTATTTATTATACTTTGTATTTATTTTATTATTTGTTTTCTATTTAATCATTTTATTTGTTTTAATTTTTGTTTATTTAGTTTGTTTTATTATTAATTATTCATTGTATTTGTTTTCTATTCATTTTGGTTTAATTTTTGGTTTGTTGTTTTTTTTTTATTAATTAATGAATGTTTATTTATTTATTTATTTATAAATAAAAACAAGAGCCTCGACTGGTCAAATTACGCATGAATCTGACTGGATTAATTTCAAATAGCATATTTTTTTTTGGTTTAACGGGTAACCACTGAAATCTTGGCCTTAGCTAAGCTGACTATTCAGAGACCTTATTTTGGGTGCACAACCCTTTTTTTACTCAGACGTGTATTTCCTGCACAAGTCAGTCTACCTCAATTATAATTTAAATGTGAGTTTTTCAGAGGGTATGTCATGCTGTATGTGCAAATGACAGGGGATTTTGACAGGAAACCACATCTCTTCTCATCTGGCAGTGACAGCATGCTTTTCATGAGCTACAGCAAAGACAACATGAGAGCGTTTGTTTTGCCAGAGCTGTTTAAAGAAGAAAACCTTCATTTTAATCACCATTATTGATCAAACTTGAGGTTAGTGATTGGATCAAAGAGTTGATTTCAAATGTATCAAGCTGAGGAGAGCTGTGCTGCTACTTTGTAACCAGACTTTGGAATGTTTGCGTGTAACATTCTCAACAGCTGCTTAGCAACACCCTAGCAACTGTTTAAAAACAATGTTTGGTGTTCTATTTTTATTTTGCATCAATTTCCCAGCATTTTGAACTCTCATAACAGGCACAATTACCAGACTAGACCGGCTTTTTCTACTTCATCATGCTTTTTTTTTTTTTTATAACTGTTGCACATGTGGCACATCTGGCGCTCTGCCTGAATCGTTACTTACTTTTTATGTTCGGCTGGCCGTCACCATAGAAACTGCTGCATGTTTGGCAGTGAGCCTTTGAAGGGGAGCGAGAGCAGCCGTGTGCAACAGAGAGGATTGCGAGCTCTCAGGAATTGGCCTACATCCAGTGTAATCATGGCGGTGAGCTGAAATGAGGCTTTTGGCAGCACACCAGGTTTCAGAGAACAAAGATGTGAGCCACTAATGTTGGCTGCAGAGCCTGCTTGGCATCCTTTACCATTTCCCAGCAGCCCCTGCCACGGCTGCCTGCCAATCCGCCCTCCCCTCCCTCCTCTCCCTCCCCTGCTGGGACTGCAAAGAGGATCTGAATAAAGAAAGAGAGTTGTTTTTCTCCAGCTCCTCTGCTCCAATGACATCACCTCTGCAGCCTCCAGCCCCCAGATTCCAGACGCCCAGCACATTTTTTTCTGCTCCTCTCTCTCAGGCCCTCCATTTTGACTAAATTCCTCCATTTTATAATTGCTCTACCTCCTCCATGTCACCAAATATTTGCTGTTTGCACCGACAAAGTGAAACGCTTCAACGAGTATTTTTTGTCAGTATGTAACATACACAGTTCATAACAACCAGATGAATATATGCCTGTTTTGAGAATATCCAGAGTTTATTAGTAATGTCAAAGCAATGCAGTTCTGATATAAATAAATATGTGTGTGTGTGTGTGTGTGTGTGTGTGTATGTATGTGTATATATATATATATATATATATATATATATATATATAAATATTAGTGCTGTCAAATCATTAATCGCGATTAATTGCATCCCATATAAAAGTTTTTGTTTACATACTGTGTATATTTATGTATGTACAGTATACATTTTGAAAATATTTACATGTATTTACATGCATAAATTTATAGTCCTATAATTTATATTATAAATAAATATATTTAATATATAAACATGGCATATTTTTCTTAAATGTATACATGCATGTGTGTATTTATATATATATACATTATAAATATACACAGTACACACATTGTGTAAACAAACTTTTATTTTGGATGTGATTAATCGCGACAGCACTAATTTTTTATATTTAAATATACATATGTGTGTATGTATGTATGTATGTATATATGTATGTATGCATGTATACTTATATGCACATACATATATACATATACATATAATTAGCGTAGTCATTTATTGAATCAAATGTCATCAGATGTGAAAATCATGAAATTATGAATTTATTAGTAATTTATCAAGGCCAAAAATTAAGTTTTATTTGCATTTATTAAAAATGTAAGAATTTGTGTGTGTGTGTATGGGTGTATGTATGTGTGTGTATATATATATATATATATATATATAATATCTATCATATTAGCAGTCATGCTGAATTACAGCAAAACTGCTTGCAATTTGCCCCCAAATTAAAATGTATATTCTGAAATTATATAAATATATAAACAAATTGTGACAAATTGTTTTAGTTCCTCTATTGTAAGTCACTTTGTTGAAACATTCACATTTGTTGTACATTTATGCGTTTAGTAGATCCTTTTGTGCAAATCGACTTACAAAAGTGGAACTAAAGCTAAATGCTGAAATGTAAATGTACACAATACAATAGTGGGGCAGTATGTAAATAATTCAGGCTATTTTGGGCTTTTTGCAAGTGCATATATTCTCCTTCTTTCTGTCTGTATTTAAGTGTATATATGAAGTATATAAGTATTTATGTAGCCTACTGCATGAAATGACCATAGACAGGTCATTAATCACAAAACTGAGGTTGCACAACAGACTCGTAACTCGCGACGAAAACATTCTCAGTTGAATTCATGAGCTGGAGAGAAAAAATAGCAACACAGTAAACAGGATGTTGCCTGTCAGTGGGGCTATCCTAGTGAGCGCAGGGGTTGCCATGGTTACCATTTCCTGAGAAATTTACAGCCAATAAAAAAGAGGAAAGGAGACTTTACAGACTGCCTGCGCTAGGAAACGCAGGGCAGAGTGACATTGTGTCAGCGGGTTCACTCGACACACTTCAGCAAACCCAAAAGCACGACACACGTTTTAGCACGCACCCTGGTTTTATAGTTGAGACTAATGTTGTTTTATGCTGTCTGCTTCTCTGTAAATGTGTCTGGGTCCATTTCCGAGACCTAAAATGAACCTTTTGTGAACATAAACAGCGGTTATGATGATGTTTGAGTTTTAAGATGATACGTTTTATATAAGCTTTGCATTTGTGACTTGTATAACAATATCAATATTTAATTTGTGCTGTTTTCATGTACAGTACCACGTCCTTCAACATCTGTAGCAGATGAGTTATATAACGCAGAAAATGGGCCACGTTATGGAAGAGAGAAAGACGAAAACACAAAAGCCTGTGTGAGAGGTGATTCATAAGTGAATAAAACATTGTCTGTCTTAAAACAAAACACTGACATGCTCTGGTATCAGTATTTCCTTCTTGATTCAAATCTGACTAATAAAACACACACTTGGTTCACATGTTTTTTCAGGAGTCTTTCGGTGTTACGCTTTCTTTCCGACTTTTTTTCTGTGTTATTTTAACTGTTCCACAATGAGGCATTGCTACAGAAGTGCTGAGTCATGAGCATGTAAATCAGTGTTTCTCAACTGGTTTTGCTTCGGGATGTGGAATTTTATTTTGACATCATGTGGTGACCGAATGCACGCCAAACTTGTAAATCATACAAAGGTGAAACAAAAAATCAAACACTGAAATATATTAATAAGCTGGATTATAAAGGAATCAAAATGTCTGATTGGAGCTGAATCATTTGTAAGAGCCACGACTGGTCAATTTATGAATGAATTTGAGTTGAATAATTTTAAACAGCATGTTTTATATGGCAGTGACCCAACATGGCACCAAAATTATAAATCAGAAAAAAGGTAAACCAAAAAAAATCAAACAGTGTGACTGGAATGTGTTTATATTACCAAGATGGATTATTAATATTTCAAGTTGGATTTTGATGGACTCAAATAGTCTGATTGGAGAGAAATTATTTGTAAGGGCCATGACTAGTCAAATTTTGAATGAATCGGAGTTAATTCATTTTAAATGGCATATTTTATATGGGGTGACCCGCCAACACAGCACCAAAAATTGTAAATAATTCACAGGAGAAAAAGAAAAAAAAAAACAATATTACCAAGCTGCATGATGGAATCAAAAGTCTGATTGGAGATTGGTCAAATTATGAATTAATATGAGTTGGTTAGTTTAATATGACATATTTTATATGTTGGTGACCCAACACAGCACCAAAACTGTAGGTAATCGAACACTGAAGTGTATTAATATAACCGTGAATTATAACCCCAACATTAAATTTATTTGCATACATTTTTAATCATCACAAGAATGAATGAGAAAAGTGACATTTAATTACACATTCTTTATCATTTGAGTGTTTTTTTTTTGGTTTCAGTTTCCAATAATTCACTACACAAACACATTGTGGTTGACACAAACCATGTTTATCCTTGTTTAAACTGTAGTCTGGTTCATATTTCCTTTACCTTTGTTATTCTAACTATGCATGACTATATATGCATTATTATTGTTTCCATTCAGCATTGTTTTTCACACTTGTTCGTGACTGACTCGCAGCCTGCCAGTTGATATAGAAAACAATATCAAGCAATAACCTTCTGCCTTCTGTCTGAGAGACATTGCCCTTGAGTGACACAGTCTAGCAGAATGTGCTCATGTGAATTCCGATCGGCCTACCCAGAATGCAAACTGCAGGAATTAGTTGTCAGGCCGGAAAGAAAAGGCGATATTTACAGTTTCTCGGGTACAAAACACGCCCTAGCTCTCCAGTTCCATGAGGAGGGTTGATCATAAGCCCTGGCTGTGGGCCAGCAGATTTGATGTTCGTTGAGAAGGGCGAGGCGAGCTGTGTGTACGTGACTAAACATCTTACTTCCTCTTTCCAACGTCACGAGGGCTTGCACAAACACATCCTGCCTTGTGTCTGCAGATTTCAGAAAGCATTGCTTCACCCAAAGAGCCCTGAAGTTGCACTCAATTAGAGCGGAGCCAAAACAAAAGGGAAGGACCTACAAAGCTATTTGTTGGTTCTCCTCACACTGTGGACATTTTGTACCCAGTGATGTTTATAACCATCTAAACGAGAACTAAATCTGATTTAATGTAGAGTTTGTGTGCTATAAATGAAAGTGTGAATGGTTTTTTTTTCATGAGTATGACACATATGGCTATGATTGGCAAAATAAGACTTTTGTGTTGTGAGTTGATGAATTTTGTCTCTGAGTGGCGTGTTAGTGATTCTGTACACTGTTCACAACTGGAATGCAGGGGGATCTCCAGAAAAGGCGAACACCAGACATATTGTATTGCTATTTTAATGCATGAGTGAACCCAGACTGATCTTAGATCATTTCATTTTAGTCTACATCAGCCAGCCTCTGAATACTCAGTTAATAATAATTACAATTATAATCATTTAAAAAAAATTTGTATAAGTAATTTTAAAATATTAAGAAAAATATATAAAATATAGTCTACATCAGCCAGCCTCTGAATACTCAATGTTAATAATAATTACAATTATAATAATTTAATTTTTTTTGAATATTTAAGTAATTCTAAAATATTAATAAACTTATAAAAATGTTTATAATATAAAAATTATAAAATTAAATCATCAACAAAAGGTGGTATTTTTTTTCATAGGTTTAATTATTTATTTCTATCAGGCAATGTATAAATAAATAACCACACCTTTTCCATGATTTTCCAGTCCTTTGTGATTTAATGCATACAAAAAATATATATTTTATAGAGCAATTTCTTGCTGATCACAAGAAATTTTATATCCACTACAAACAGGATTTCATTAACATCCACTCTCTCATGCCTGTAAATCGCAACTCCCTCATATTTCCATGTTTTCCGTGATCGTGTGAAGCAAATTCGCTCGAAAAACCTCACCATTCCTTTCGGTAAGAATACGGCTGATTTGCATATAGCGTCCGTCGCACGTCAGCGAGTCTAAACGCCACTTTCGTCTCCGAATCGTTTCCAGCACGTCTTTGGTGATAACGAAAGCGCTCTTATTTCCTACTTCTCTTCGCAGCTCTGGCCTCGGTTCAAGTAGAGTTAAATAAAGGAAAAGAAAACGGGAGGGTGGGGGGCCGTCAAAAAAAAAAAAAGAAAAGAAAAAAAAGAAAGCGCCTTCAGTGCGCATGCGCCGGAGGGGGAGTTCTTCTATCGAAGAATCAAGTAAATAGAAGCGGAGTCAGAGCGGACGCGGTGACGTCACTGCTCCACATTGAGCTCCGGTCTGGCCGCTGTACGGGAGTGAGTGAGAGAGTGAGAGAGAGAGAGAGAGAGAGTGAGAGGCGCGTCGTAGTAAAGCGCACACTACTATGAAGTTCTGTTTGTAACTTAATTATTACTCGAGAGGAGCATACCTCGTTTTCCCCCCACCATCAGCGGACATTTCTGAGAGGATTGCGCTGTTTGTCTGAGGGTTTTCCGTCTGAAAGAGCGATGTCGTCCGCGGCGGTAGCTGCTTCGAGGAGGCAGTCGTGTTATTTATGCGACTTGCCCCGCATGCCGTGGGCTATGATCTGGGATTTTACCGAGCCCGTTTGCAGAGGATGTGTGAACTACGAAGGAGCCGACAGGATCGAGTTTGTCATTGAAACCGCACGGCAGCTCAAAAGAGCCCATGGATTTCAGGACGGCAGACCGGCGGGACCGGGGAAACCGTTAACGGGGAAAGAGATCCAGGCGCTGAATCACGCGTCTGGAGACCCGGGTTCTCGCCCGCCGCAGCCGCTGGACCGTTACCCGCTCTCCTCAGAGCGTCCGCCCCGACTGGGACCCGAATACCAGCCTGCGCGGCAGGCGAACGGCATCCCGGTTCCGAACGGATTCTCAAAACCGGACGATCCTCCAGAGCTCAACCGCCAGAGTCCAAACCCGCGGAGGACTAGCGGCGTGCCGCCCAATTTAGTGCCTTTGGTGAACGGCAGCATGGCTCACGCCATCAACGGCAGACCGGGGCAGATCTCCGGTCTCAGCCCCGCCGATCTCGGCGGAAACAAGCGGCCAGCCTCGGTCTCCAGCACCGAGCACGACAAGGACAAGCACAGACCGGACAGCCTGACACCGGAGATCAGCGACAACCACAAGACTCGCGCAGAAGACTGGATCAAGAACAAAACGCCCCGGGATTTAATGGCGCTCAGCGCGTACGACAGCAGATATAAGAAGGAGCACATGCAGCAGAGAGTCATGTACGAAACTAACGCTCCTGCGTCCAAATCAGGTACAACATTTTCGGTGTTGTTGTGAATGGATGAACAGATTAAGAATAAAGGTTCTTTATTGGTATCAGTGGTTCTATGAAGAACCTTGAACATCCATGGAACCTTTCAAGTGCAGAAAGGGTTCTTTAGATTTTTAGAATGTTATTCAAAATTGTTATTTTAGGAACTGCTCACTGAAAGGTTCCATGGGGTGCCAAAAATGGTTCTTTTGTGGCATCCCTGCAAAAACACCCTTTTGCAATATTTATTTTTAAGAGAGTGAAAAACAGTTAAATGTTTACCTGTACTGTTAGACTGTGTGTGTGTCGATAGATAGATGCATGCATGCAGTACAATGCTGCTGTAGTCTCATAAATGGCCTGCTTTGAATGAGAGCACTATGGCATGAGTCAGCTGCAAGAAAATTTCCGCTGATCAAAGCTCAACGTGTATTTGCATGTGGTGCATTTGCAGTCAGCCTCATTGTTACGTCTGGCACTACAATGCATCACTGCATCTGCCACATTGCCGTTGTTGCATAAAGACGCTTTGTGCGCCGTAATTCATGCATGCTCGTGCTTTTTTGCAGATCGAGGCAAACATCCCAAGAATCTGAAGAGAAAAGCCTCGCCAGAGCCGGATGGGGAGGGCGGCTCCGCCGGGAAAATTAACGGAGACGGACAGCAGTGGCTCCCCGCCGGAGAGGGATTGAAAATGCCCCCAGTGCCGCCTCCCAGCTTCGCCTCCACACCCGCCACGATTTCCCCGCACCCTCGCACCACTCCGCCGGAGGCTGCTGCCGCTGCCACTCAGAATGGAAGTTCACCCATCGCTGCACTCATTCTGGCCGCAGACAACGCTGGTGGCAACAGCTCGCCTAAGGATGCCAACCAAGTGCACTCGACCACACGCAGAAACAGCAGCAGCCCGCTGTCGCCCAACCAGCGGCGGCTAGCGCAGGGCGCAGGGACGCCTCACGTTCCAAGCATGGATCCGGTGCATCCGCAGAGCATCCCGGACTCATCAGTTCCCAGCAGCATCCCTCTGTGCTGCACGCTTTGCCACGAAAGGCTGGAGGACACACACTTTGTGCAGTGCCCTTCGGTGCCCTCTCACAAGTTCTGCTTCCCTTGCTCCAGGGAGAGCATCAAACAGCAGGGCGCGACTGGAGAAGTGTACTGTCCGAGCGGCGAGAAATGCCCCCTGGTGGGCTCCAACGTACCGTGGGCTTTCATGCAAGGCGAAATAGCCACCATTCTGGCAGGAGACGTCAAAGTAAAAAAGGAGAGAGACCCTTGATTGCGCTTTTTACCCTTTTTTTTTTTTTTTTTTTTTTTGAAAATATTCCAAAATATTGGTCTATATAAATATATAAATATGAATATCACATGCATACCATCCAGACAGAAACTAACGGACTTGTATATAATGGACATGAGAGACATGCATACTTGGTAAACATTGCTGTACATTTTTTGATTTTTGAATACATTGTGTTTCTATATTTTTTGAAGATAAAAGGTATGTACTCATTATAACGGACTACGTTCTTTGTCGATGTTTAACGATTTCTTGATGTACTTTTAGGTATGGTGGCAGTTCCTGTTAAACGTAGAATGTGACTAATGCAACTCTACGAGCACTTGGCAAATATTGGAAAACGCTTCTAGCTGTACTTGTATGCACTTGTTTAAAATTGCCAAATACATTTTCTGATTTTGTATTAACATAGTCTCTGCTTGCTTCTTCTGAGGATCTGAGCGCAGGAGCGGTTGCTTTTGCTGGCCTGGTGCACATCCAATGCACGTCGTCTCAGATGTGTTTTTCAATTATTAAGTTTAACCGGGTCGTGCTTTACATTACAAGGTTCATGTTACGGTGTGTTTAGTAAACGCTAATGATTGGCGTGTAGCCTAGTTAATATGTAATTATTATTTTCCGGAGTAGCTTGTTATTGCAGTTGTAGTTAAAGCAGTGACGTGTAATATGAGCACTGGCTTGTAAATCACTACCTTAACCAGTTCTCTGTGTCATGTTTGGGTCGTTAGGTAGAAGGGCTTTGTGTATTGTGTTGCAGGAAATTGCCTCGTCAGACATGGGTGGAGTTGGGTGAAACGACTTGCGTGTGTTGACTAATACAGAAAAACCCTACCATCTGTTTCGTCATATCAGCACCTCAAAGACTTTCTCACTTAAACCTCTTTTAGAAGTATCTTTCATATTAAAACTCAGGAAAAATATTTCACAACAAAATGCATGAGTTTTGTTGCTCATTAACAGTGCTAAGAGTTATATAACAGTGCAGTGTTTTGGAAAGCATGAGTATGAATCTTTCCACACATGCGCAGGGCCTCAAGAGAGATGCAGTGATTATGGTAGTTTGTAAAACAACACGTGGTCACATGGTCAACTCTGGAATTCCCGAGTCACTGTCCCTGGTTTACCCTTGTTTAGTATCAGGCTGTCAGTAGGAGTCTATTTTAATCTGTGTTATCTGTTGTAGCTTTACATGGAGAGAGTTTTGTGTGAATTTGCATGTTAAAAATATCCACCCATGCATTTATTTATAGCAGGTTTACTTTAAATGCATGCATTACATTTTGCTATACATTAACAATGCAAAGTTACGTAACACGAGCAGTGCAACAATGCATTGAAGTGGTTTGACATGAATATAAATTGGCCTCAAAAACTGCGATGAATGTGTAAAATGATGAATGGTGACATCCTCAACTCTGGAATTCAAGAGTCACTGTCACTTATCTTGACTATAGGGATTTAATGTGGATTGTATGTTTTTGCATATAGAGTTTTTGTTCGAATTAGCATGTTAAAAATATTCACCAATGCATTAATTTATAGCGTTTTAAATGTATGCAAACATTAGATTTAAATAGTTATGTAACAGCAGCAGTTCAACAATGAAGTGTTTTGGCGTACACAAATATAAATATCTCCCCACACTTGCGCTGACGCTCAAAAGAAATGCAATGAATGCGGTAGCTTGTAAAACAACACGTGGTCACATGCTCAACTCTGGAATTCACTAGTCATGGTCACTAGTTTACACTTGTTTTCTTAACTACAGTAATTCAATGCGTCATGTAAGTTTTCCGTTTTGCATGTAGGGTGTTTTTTGTTTGAATTTTCATGTTAAAACTATCCACCAATGCATTCATGCCTTTTATTGCCGTTTTAAATGCATGCATGCATTAGATTTTGCTGCACAATATCAACCCAAATAGTTATATAACATAGTGGTTTGGTGTACATTAACATAAAGCTCTCTCCACACATGCACAGAGCCTTAAAAAAATGCAATGAATGGACTATGGAATTTGAGTCATTCTCCCTAGTTTACTCTTGTCTGTTTTCTTAGTAACAAGCAAGTAATTTAAAATAGTAATTCAGTGTCATGTTATCCATTTGAAGTTTTGCATATAGGTTGCTTTTTGAATTATTGAAGTTTTAAATGCATGCATGAATGAGAGCATCAGATTTTGCTTCACAATATCAATGCAAAAAGTTACATAACAGGAGCAATGCAATAATGCATTGAAGTGGTGTGGCGCATACATGAATATAAATCTCTCCCTAAACATGCACAGAGCAAAAGAAATGCAATGCATACAGTAGCTTGTAAAACAACACATGGTCACATGCTCAACTCTGGAATAGCTGAGTCACTGTCCCTGGTTTACTCTTGTTTTGTGTCTTGACTGTAGTGGCACGCATGTTATCTGTTTCAGGATTGCATATGAGGTGTTTTTGTTTGAATTAGCATGTTATCCCTTCATGCCTTTATTGCAGTTTTAAATGCATGCATGTGTCCGATTTTGCTACACAATATCAATACAAACGTTGCATAACAGGAGCGATGCAATAATGCAATGAAGTGGTTTGGCATACAGAGATATAAACCTCTCCCCAAACATACACAGAGCCTCAAAATAAATGCAATGAATGCGGTAGCTTGTAAAACAACACGTGGTCACATGCTCAACTCTGGAATAGTCACTCTGCTTAGTTTACTTTTGTTTAGTATCTCAACTGTAGTAATCCATCATGGCATGTGTGTTATCTGTTTAAGTTTTGCATATAAGGTTTTTATTTTTATTTTTTTCTGAATTAGCATGTTATGTCTTCATGCGTTTATTACTGTTTTAAATGCATGCATGCATGCATTTGAATTAGTACGTTATAAAGGCAATGCAGTGGATTTGAACCTTTATAGTGCTAAGGCTGAAAATGACAAGTATTACTAGAAACCGCATATTCCTCCAGCATTTCAACAGTAACATTTCTCAACCCAAATGAAACCATAAGCAAGGTTCATTCAGAGATGCATCAACGCATTAGTGGTTTCAGCAGGGGCTGTTACTGGAAATGCGCACTCGAATAGCAAACCGCTCATTATTTAGTGCAGGATTATCAGGAATGTGTAGATGAAGCCGTGCAGTCTCCACCACAGATGGATATTGTAATTGGAGTGGCAAAAGGAAGATCATGCAACCCTGACTCGTCAAGGCATGACAATGCCGAATTAGGAAGATGAGAAATAGGGAGCATGGAGCATTGGGAAGTCTCAAAATATCTCTGTGCGGTCTGGCCCATGGATATATTTTCCACGGCTTGCAAGTTTGAAAGATATACAGCTGCTTAAGGCTTTGAGCAGCGTCTTGCGTGAGTGTCGATGTGACCTTTGCTAACTTCCTCTCAAAATGGACCATCAGACTGAGCTTTGAGCTTCCTTTTTAGTGATGTTACTTCATTATTATTGGTTCTTTGTGTAGGTTAACAGAACAAAAGTGCATGCATAAATCTAATCAATTCTTAATCCAATTATGTGGCACCTTGGAATAGTTTCTTCTACAAAATGCAAGTAAACAAACAAACAAATCACGCCAACTTTTATTGACGATTGCGTAGCCAAGTATCTTTTTAAAACTGCTTTGGCCATGTTTTGCATGAACATACACTATATACCAATATACCAGTTGCATTTTCCTTTCAAAACATTGAAGTTTTGCTAAATTTTTTAAAAATGCATCAAATTGTTAAAGCTGTTTTGCATTTTAATATTTGCTGTTTAATTCTGTTCGCAGCGCTCTTTATGAACGTGTTTGCATGCATCCATGGTCACCGCAGCCCTGGAGCTCGTGCCGTTGCCTGGTTATGCAGTCGTGTTGTAAACACAAGCTATCTTGGTTTATTAAGATCGGGGAATATCAATCCTCTGAGCTTCAGTGCCTCTTGACAGCATAAAGAGAGCAATGCAAACGGATGCACTGCGCAGCTCTGGGATTGCTGTATTTTTAGCCAGTACCCAAAATGTTACGACACAGATTTCCTTGTGCAAAATAAACTGGACTGCCAGTGCATTGAGCTACCTAATGGTCATTTATTAGTCAGATAAGAGTCTGTGTTCAGAGGTTAATCAGTGTCCTGTTTCCGAAAGCGTGCAGTAATGAGGAAAGCACACTCAGTTCTACTATTAAACCAAACTTGGCCTTCGAACCCGGATACTGTGCTGTTATCTGCTCAGAAATGCACTGAGATGCAATAAAGCATTGATATTTCAGATGGACTCAAAGTTTAACTGTGAATGACCTTTTAAAAAGCCTGTTTAACTAGTTAACACAAGATAGATTAACAGTTATCTGATTTTTGCGATAACAGATAACCTGATTTAGATGAAGACATGTATTTTAGCTGTTGCATGAGGTCATAAATAGACTAAACTGACTAATCACATTTCATATTTCCATCCAGTAACCGCTGCACCGTCAGGAATGTTGTTTTCCTGACTTTTTTGTGTCACCTAGCGAGAAGTATTTTGCAAACCGATTTGCGTTTCACAACTCAGCACAAAAGCGCCGTGCCAGCCCGCTGGCCGTAAGACACTCCCAGCATGCATTTTCTCCTGACCCGCCTGCGTTGTGAAACGTCTTCGCTTGCTAGTTTCATTAATCACTGCATTGACTCTGGTTTGGGATGTTGTGGCAATTCAGTTGCATGAGATGAAATGGAGACGTTTTTAATTGAAGCTTTCAGGGGGAATGTCTGATGGCATGAGTAACGTCTGCGCTGTGGTCAATGAGTAATGTTAAGCTTGCAAATATTTTTTTGTTGGTCAAAAATGTTTTAGAAAGCAAACCGATGAGATAATGATCTTTGTATGATTTGGTTTTTGTGTTTTATAATGAAAAAGGCCATGGTTATTGTGAATATAGTCAAAGCTAAAGGTTGATCTTAGGTGCAATAGTAGCGCAGTACCTGCAACCCCAATATTAAAACTGTATTGATAATACAACACGACCACAAAAGGGCACAATTTTTCATTACAACATTAAGCGAATTCAGTCCCATCCTTTCACTATCTATCTATCTATCTATCTATGTATGTGTATATATATATATATATATATATATAAATTAATACAGGAAATTTATTTTAAATTTAGTAATATTTCTCAATTTCACAGTTTTTACTTTATTTTAGATCAAATAAATGCTGTATTCAATATAAAAATCAACAATATTAATAATATTAATCATATTTTTTTTAAAACTTAAAATTATTCAAATATTTAATTCAAAATTTTAATTCTAGTTTGAACTGTGTAAGTGTGCAATAATAATTTTTAATAAATTTTTTGTTATTTATATTGAATTTAAAAATATATTTTTGTTTAATCACAATGCACCCAAAGAGATACAGTTTGCGCTAAAATCTAAAGCTTTTATGAAAGTGCCGCTTATTTTCTCAGTGTGAATGTTCATGTGGAGGTTTTACAGACCTGATAAATGCACTGAAATCACGTCATCATAACACGCATTTAGCTACAGCTATAAACATTTTATGGCCACAAATGTGGGCTGAAGTGTAATTTCCTAAGAGAATGAATATTCCTTATCTCAAGCAGCAGTGCAAAGGCCTCGTCAGCAGACAGGAGGTCAGGCCGGTTTTTATGTGTTTGTTTTGGAGAAATGCTGGACCAGTCCATCCCACAGAGCGTTTTAAGCCATTTTATCTGTAGATTCCCACCACACTCGTCCACACAGCCCTCCCGTCATGTGCTTTAAAGCTGCGCTGCTGATGTTGAGGCAGCGTCTCGTAACACCACAGCACTGCTTTGTGTTGCTGGGAGTGTTTTCTCAGACAGACCTTTGTTGTGCTATCAAAATGAGAATTTATTTTATATTTTGGCTGGAGTTACTGTGCAGATGTTGCATGACACTGGCCTGTCTGAGACGGTGTGTTTGTAGCATAATTTATTGTAGTTTTTGCTAATGTTTTTTTTTTTAAATACATTTTGATTTTAATTTTAAGTTTTAAATTTGGTCATTTTATTAGTTTTTGTTTTAAAAATGTTTATATAGTTTTTATTCATTTTTATTTATTAGTTGTGCGGAGTAAGAACATATCAAACCTTTTACTCTTGACCATAACAGTAGACTTTGTATGCTATAATCCACATCTTCTGAAGTCATATGAGTTTTCTGTGAGGAACAGACTAAAATTTAATTTGTAAAAAGAGCACTATTAATATTCTTCAAATGTTTGGATTAACATGAGAGTTTTTAAATGACAGAATTGTAAATTTGGGAACTATTCCTTTAATAAAGAGTTTGCTTGTCATTAACCTTTCTATTGAGGTGATGTGTGTTGTCATACGGAAGACAGCAGGAAGCAGCGGCGCGTCTGATGCACTGAACTTTAGATCCTGGAAAATCCCCTCAAAGTCTGTGAAACTGAACATCACAGAGCTCGAGTAGACACTTCTCATCTCATTCCTGTTTACACTGCCCAGGTAATAATTACTGCCTCACTCGGGTCAGGCCAAAAACACACTACAAAAGTGTCAAAATGCAGATGAGGATTCTTAGCCAACACGTCGCAAAGTGTGTGTTTCCGTTGTGCATATTTATTGTGCACGAAAGAAAAAAACTATACACTAACTTTAATTAAATTGCACAATGAAACGCTCTACAAAAATAAAACTGAGCGTAGAAGACCAAACGCTCACGATCTCTGAAAATACAACATGTACTTGCATTTTGCATTAAATTGCATTTTTATATATATACATATACATTTTATTTATTAACTAATGAATAAATAAATATTAGAATTTTTTTTAATTGGTAGCAGTAGCAGATCAGACAATTTATTAATACCTCCATGTTTTTTACATTTTCTTTATTTTATATGTATTTTCTTATTTTTAATTTTATTTAAATTATTTGTTCTGTTCTAAAACCTACTGCACTGCCTACATACAGTGAAAAAATGATTGGTCGAAGTTGTAAATACAATTAAAGGAGTGAGTTTTACCAGGAAGTACCATTTCAGTCTTTCTACTTGACGATTTCATGTTTTATTCAGTGCTTTACTTGTTGTTGTTGTTGTTTGTTTTTTTTTGTTTTTTTTTAATATTATTATTATTTGTGAAATTTACTTGTAGTTTTTGAGTGGAGAGTGTTTCAAAATAAATCCTAAACTTAATCTATTAATTTCTTAAGATTTTTTTATTTATAAATGAACAAATAAATAAATATTAGATTTTTTTTTATTTACTTTTTTTTTGGTAGCAGAACAGACTATATTTATATCTCCATGTCTTTACATTTTTTGCATTTTTATTTTATTTTTTTATTTTTCATTTTATTTAATTTTTAAATTTTTCCGTAGAAGAAGAACTCTCGCCCCTTGTGGCGAGTCGCTGAAAATACAACACGTGCTTGCATTTGCAATAACTGTCAAAATCAGTGCATTAAATGTGAGTGCATGTGTATGCATGTCTTTCTGCCTGCGCTCATGCACCCTCTTTCACAAAGACTGCTGTTGCCATCCAGATTTCACTAATTCTAGGCCACCTATTCTATCCAATCTAGGCCATTATATAGTTCTTTTTATATAAAAGAGAGCGCGAGTATTGCACGTTTCACACGTCGTGCGCTAGTCCATCGTCGGTGACGGACAGTACGGCTCTTTAACGAGTGTGTCTCGCATGATAAATCCAGTGCACTGCATGTGTAACTCGCATCCATTGACCGAGGCGGAGGAAGGACTGCACCAAAAATGGAATCTGGTCCACATTCGCCAAATCCCAGTATAGATGATGCACCGGTTAATTTAGGCCTGCCAGGGAAAAACAAGGTCGCCCGCAAATTTCCGAATCGAGGACACCTTGGAATCCGTCTCTTTTCATCAATCAGTGCGTCCCTTTAGAGTTCGGCCCCACTTCTGGCTCTAACGAAGTCTTTTCCTCCCGGTGCTCAACGGCTGGAGCTTTAACTGGCAATTAGATTGTGTGGGCTCTGATCCGGGGCATATGTAAGAAATTCCCCTTTGATTGCAGGGTTGGATGAGGATATTGAGCTGGGTTGGGTCCTTCCAGGGTATTTAGCCGCTCTTCCACATGAGGCAAAAGAGCTAAAGCCCCAAATCAGTAATTTTGCCAAACATTAAAGAAGAGAGCACATGAAAGGGACTGGAGTTTCATTCTGTTCCCAAACCTACTGAGCTGCCTACATACAGCGTAAAACTGATTGATCAAAGTTGTAAATAAAATACTATTTCAGTATTTCTACTTCAAAATTTCATGTTTTATTCAATGTTTTATTTTTTTGTAATTATTTTTGAAATTTACTAACAATTTTTGAATGGAGTGTTTCATAGTAAATCCTATACTTAATCTATTAATTTATAAACTTTTCTCAACCAAAATAGCAGTAGTTTTTCAGTACAAAATAAAATAAAATACAAAAAAAAAAAAAAAAAAATGGTAGGCTTAAATTTGAAACCGTTTTAATTTGAAACTTCAACTCAGAAATTACTAGTAAATTTCACAAATAATTGCAAAGAAATGGCAAGTAACGCAGAATTAAATGTGAAATTGTGAAGTAGAAATACTGAAATAGTAAAACATACTCCAATAATCTATAATCTGTTTTATTAACAACTTCAAAAAATATCTGTGCAGTATATACATAAAAAAAATTATAGGCTACTATGTAACTAAACAAATACACAAAAAAATAGTGCAATGTAATTAAAAATGTATTTTACCATGCGTTTGCATATTATTTGTTTTGCTTATTAGTATTGTCGTTTACTTAGCAATGTTTTAACATCAAAGTCTATTTAATAGTGTACTGTGTACATTTGCATGAGTTGTTGCCTACACTAAAAAAATTTAACAAATAATTACAAAGAAACAGCCAGTAACGCATTGTATTAATCATTAAATTGTGAAGTAGAAAGACTGAAATTGTATTTTTCTGTAAAAATTTTTTTTTACAATATATTTAGAACATTACAAATCGGTCACTTAAAATGTTCAATTCCATTTAGAATGCTGTCTTACTAGGCAGCTGCTTATGTAGGCAGTAGGCAGCAAGGCCGCTCACTAGGTTTTGGAACAGAGCCATCGTGCACTTATAAGTTATCTCTAATTATCTGTTTATTCTTGTCAAAATGAATTGCTTTTACTCAAGTGCACTTGATCGCTGCTCTGTTTCACAATCATATATTGTGATGAATGCAGAACTTTTGTGAGCCTCATATATGTTTTCTGTTTCTATAATAAGGATTGACCTCTAACGCTCTGTGTCAGTTCATCTATAACCACATTAGAAAATCAGGCCTTTAAAAATAGAAATTAGAGCTCAGTCTTCCAGCTCATCTATACATGCCACACTTCTTTTTGTGGACATCAAAAGCGCCTGCGTGCTTCCAGTGTTTCCATTTTCAATCTCAAGCCACTGCCAAATCCAAAAACTGGAGCACCGAATAAACTGATCCAAAACGGTCCCGTACAGAACAGCTGTTATTAGAATGAATGCTCAACTTGAGGTTAGAACTCTCAGACAGAGTTTGGATAAAAAAGTAAAATGGAACAGGGAGGAAATGTGTGGATTGAAGAAAGATGAGGAGCCAGTGGGGCCATGAGAGGCCTTGACGTCTGCTGCCAAAGAAATATTACGTATCACCAAGGTCCACAGTTAACTTTTTGTAACACCTACCAGTGGTGGGTGAATTGAGAAAAATTCCCAGCAATTTTATTTATATATATATATATATATATATATATACACACACAATGGGATAATTTTACAGTAGGATAGTCTGCATGCATTTTATATATATTTACTGTATTTTATGTTTGTAAAAAAGCATGTGCTTTTTTACTAAAAATATTTTTTGACAATGGGATAATTTTACAATAGGATAGTTTGCTTGCATTATATATATTTTTTAAAATATATGCTTTTATTTAAAATGTCTGTCAGTGGGATAATTTTACAGTGATAAATTTATGGCAATGTTATTTGCATTTAGCTCTTTTTTTGTTTTTGTTTTTGTTTTTGTTTGTTTTTTTTTTTGTGAAAATATCTGGAATAGATTTTCAATACGTTGAACATGCTTTCTGCTGAAATCTGTGT
The DNA here is from genome assembly GCA_039654775.1 of Spinibarbus caldwelli. NCBI lineage: Eukaryota > Metazoa > Chordata > Actinopteri > Cypriniformes > Cyprinidae > Spinibarbus > Spinibarbus caldwelli. The sequence goes on from CM077243.1 coordinate 2,708,866, forward strand.
CTGCAGATCCTGTGTGATCCTGGAAATGTGTGTATGTTTTGATATGAATATGTGCTGTTTCTATCTGTACTTATCTGATAATACAAACAAGCTCTTTGATTAATGCTTATGACTAGTTAGTGCCTGAAATCTGACTGTTTTGGACACACGCTCGCCCTAAGCGACGCTTTCTACTGTTAGACCAGAACTGATGCCAGAAGATTGATGTCACTAATTTTGTCTGCTCCATTTAGGGCTGATTTGACAAGATAACACTTAGAATGTGGCTTAAAATAGCTGCGGGACATTTGCTGTTGAGCGGTTGTTGATGTCAGATAACGCTGCCATGAAGGAGGCTGGGATTTGAGACGAGCTGTTCCTGTCCGTCAGCTTCAGGTCACACTGGAACCAAAGAGAAGGTAATAACACACAGGAGATTGCTTATCCTCTTATATCAGGTGTACAGTACAGCCCTCTGGACAAGAGTTTCATTCAGACCGGAAGGTCTTTTCTGTTCAAAAGTGAACAATGAAAAGAGACAGTGTTGTAAAAATTTTTTTTGTCTTTCTCTTTATTTATTCCTTCCCTTTCTAGCTTGTACTTATTTGAACAATGCCTGAAAATTGGTATTACGAGCACTTCCTGTGTCTGGTTTGCCTCTTTAAGAAGAATTGCTTCATGTATTCCCCAATTGTAAGTCGCTTTTGAATAAAAGCGTCTGCAAAATGACAATGTAAAATGTAAAAATGTATATTTGGAGACAAGGTTCAGATTTTTACGTATTCTGAAGAAAATGTGGGTTCTGTATGGAAGCCCGTTTCTGCCACTGAATAATAAAAAAAAAAGATTGCAAAATTTTATGTCACAATTCTGACTTTTTTTCTCGGGATTGCGTGATACAAACTCGGAATTCAGATTTTTTTTTTCTCAGAATTGTGAGATATAAACTCTCAATTGTGAGTTATAAAGTCAGAATTGCGAGACAAAGTCACAACAATACTTTTTTGTCGGAATTGCGTGGTATAAACTCACAATTGTGAGAAATAAAGTCAGAACTGCGAGATAAAAACTCGCAATTCTGACTTTTTTCTCAGAATTGTGATGCAATTTTGAGTTTATAAGTTATAAAGTCCTAAGTTTGAGGGGAAAAAAGACTGTTTTCAGAATTGTGAGTTCATATCTCACAATTCTGACTTAACTCACAATTGCGTGTTATAAAGTCACAATTCTGAGAAGAAAAAAGACTATGTTCTCAGAATTGCGAGTTTATATCTCACAATTCTGATTTAATAACTCGCAATTGTGCGTTATAAAGTCGCAATTGTGAGAAATAAATTCGCAATTCTGAGAAAAAAAGTCAGAATTGTGAGTTTATATCTCGCAATTCTGACTTTTACAACTCGCAGTTGAGTTTATATCACACAATACTGAGAAAAAAGTCAGAATTGTGAGTTTATATCTCACAAATCTGAGAAAAAGTCAGAATTGTGAGATGTAAACTCGCAATTGTGAGATAAAAAGTCGTAATTACCTTTTTTTTTTAAATTATTTTATTCAGTGGTGGAAACGGTCTTCCATAGTTCTGCTTTTTTTTTCCTTTTTTTTTTGCCTGTTTTATTGTAAGTATAAACACTAAAAAAAGTAACAGCACATCTTTCCTAAACAAGTATGCTGCTCAAATCAAAATATGAGTTATAGCTTTGCTTTAAAAAGTATCAAAAGGCAAAGGAGACTGAAATGTAGAACAAAAAAAGACACTCTGCTTGCCAGCATTGTATTATGTAACCAGCTGGGATGAACCGAGCAGCCGCAAAACCCAAGATATCAAAGACCGTACATCTGCTGTTCCTCCCTTTAGGGTCAGCAGGGTTCTTCAGTATGTTCCCCTACCTCTCTTTGTTGAACCCGGCTCAGTTTTCAGAGCACAAATAGGTGCTCGTGGAGCTCTGTCATCGCAAGCCACTAACAGGTGCGCTCTCAAAAGAAGCTTGCGAAGCCTCAAGAGCATTACACAATCACAAGGCATGAAGAGAACCCAAAATAGCGGCGTGTGGGTGGAGCCTCTGGAGCTGTTCACAGGTGTACGAGTTCAGAGAGCAGAAATACAGCTTCTGCTGAGATCACAGCTACTCAGTGCTTTCACTGGGACTAAAGTGCACCACTGGTTGAGTCACTTCTCTAGAGTTTCGTAACTTGAAATGATAAAACCTTGAACAATGTGAGGACTGTCACGGAGTCTAATCTTTCACACAAAGAATTACTAAAGGAATATTTATCCAAAATGATTCTATTAATCATTATTCTAAACCTGTATGGTGTTATTAATCAGTTTGAATTAGAATTTAAATTTGATAGTGTTTTGGGTTTTGAATTAGAGTTTGAATTTTGAATTTGTCATTATTCTAAACCTGTATACTGTTATTAAGGAGTTTAATTTTGAATTTGGCTTTTAATGAGTTTAGAGTTTGATTTTAGATTTTTTTTTTTATCTAAATTTGAATTTGAATTGGAGTTTGAAATTTGAATTTGAATGTGAAATGAATTTGAGTTTTAGTTTTGAAGTTTGAGTGAGTTTTGAGTTGGTTGGAGTTTAAATTTGAGTTTGAATTTTAATTATAATATTTGTCATTATTTTAAATTTGTATGCTGCTATTGACCAGTTTGAATTTAAATTTTGAATTTAAATTTGAGATTAAATTTTGAAAGTGAATATGAATTTAATTTTAATTTTTGAAGTATGAGTTTGAGTTTAAGTTTGAATTTGAGTTTTGAATTCAAAATTGAGATTGAGTTTTGAATGTGAATGGGTTTGAATTTTGAATTTGTCATTATTCTAAACCTGAATGCTGTTATTAAGCAGTTTACATTTGAATTAGGCTTTTAATGAGCTTGGAGTTTGATTTAGATTTTCTAATCTAAATTTGAATTTAAATTTGAGATTGAGTTTTGAATGTGAATGAATTTGAATTTTGAAATTGTCATTATTCTAAACCTGTAAATGCTGTTATTAACTAGTTTGAATTAGAATTTGAATGAGTTTTGAGTTAGGATTTTTCTATTTAAATTTGAAGTTAGAATTTTGGATTTGAATTTGAATTTGAAACTTAAATATGAATTGAAAGTTTTAGTTTGAGTTTGAATTTTGAAATGAATTTGAGTTTTGAAGTTTGAGTGAGTTTTGAGTTGGCTGGAGCTTAAATTTGAGTTTGAATTTGAATTATAATATTTTTTTTTCATTATTTTAAACTTGTATGCTGTTATTAACCAGTTTGAATTTGAATTTAGAATTTAAGTGAGTTTTTAGTTTGCTTTAAAATTTTGAATTTAAATTTGAGATTGAATTTTGAATGTGAATATAAATTCAAGTTTGAGTTTTGAAGTAGGGATTGAATTTGTTTTGAATTCAAATTTGAGTTTAAATTTTGAATTTGAGTTTTGAGTTAGAATTTTTCAATATAAATTTGAAGCTAGTATTTTGCATTTGAATTGAACAAACTCAAATATGATTTTAAATTATGAGTTTGAGTTTAAATTGACTTGAATTTTACATTCAAATTTTTCCTTTTGTGTTGGGCAGAGTAACTGCAGAAGTGTTTGGAATGACATCAGGATGAGTAGATGATGATGATGATTTGTATTTTTTTTGTGTGTGTAAACTATTCCTCTAATCATTCCTTTGAAGTGAGGAACACAAACTAGGCCAAGAGCTCGGAGTGGTTTAGCGGTTCCCGGTTCCTGCTGAGGGATCAGAGCTCACAGGAGTCAGATGAGGGTGTGTGTTGAGAGATGGGTGGTGTCACTGGGTCTGGATGAGTTTTGCTCTAGTAAGCTTCGGCACACTGCCAACAATGCAGTGGAAGAGGAGGAGAGCGAGAGAATCCCCGTGTGCTGGTACAAAGTCAGCAGCTGCTTCTGGAAAATTCTGCACCCTGCCCGGTATGCATGACACGCATCACAAGAGTGGCAGAGCTGCCTGTCCTCACCCGATTGGGTTTCTCCGCTGACACCACTCTATCAGACGTTACATTTACACAAAGAGCCGCTCTCAAGCACTGGTGCTAGGGCACACTGGGAAATAATGAATCTCTTGTCCAAGTCAAATTTCACCCCAAAAACAAAAGAAAAGAAAATTGTTTCAAGAAATTGTTTTAAGGACCATTAAGATTTGTTTGCATTGTGACATTTTCATCATAATAGGTTTTTGAATTAATATGTTGCCTTATATTTATGTTTTTATTTTTGTAATTCCCATTCTTCTCAATGGTGACTAATTTAAAGACTTAAGATAAAAAAAAAACATATATATATGTATGTATGTATGTGTATATGTATATATATATATATATATATATATATATATAGATAGATAGATAGATAGATAGATAGATATAGACAGATATAGATATATGTAGATATAAATATAGAGATATAGATATATATGTAGATAGACAGACATATATATATATATATATATATATATATATATAGATAGATAGATAGATAGATAGATAGATATAGATAGATAGATAGATAGATAGATAGATATAGAGATATAGATATATATAGATAGATAGATAGATAGATAGATATATATATGTATATATATATATATATATATAGATAGATAGATAGATAGATAGATAGATATAGATAGATAGATATAGATAGAGATAGATATAGATATAGATATAATTATAAATTATTATTATTTTATTATTATTAAAAATATATATTTACTTTTTTTATTTATTTTTTTTAATGTATTTTAGCCTATTCTATTTTTACGTGCATTTATCATTTTGGAAAAGAATCTGTTGATTTTTGTTTATTGTTATTTTATATTTACTTTTTTTTTTTTTTTTTTTTGGTAATTCCCATTCATTTCAATGGCGATTCTAATGAGCTTTAAAATAGTATTTTATTATTATTTTTTTAATTCCTTATTTGACCATATCACTGTTTATTACAGTATTGATAAATTCATTATATTATGATTATTTGTAATGATTTTTTTTTTTTAATGAAAATGTTACATTGGAAAACTTTTAAAAATAGACTGCAGTTTATTTAAGCAACATATTTTAAAAATATTTTTCATATTTATTTTGATTTTTGAGTGAACTGTAGCCCTACCATGATCTCAACCATACTAGTCTTAGACTCGGTGAAGTCAATGAACTCAATGAAGTCCTGAAGTCTCCTGTACAGACTGACATTCAGCTGTGGTTATTCATAGATACGCTGCTCTTTTCTGACACCTGACACGTCCAGAACCTAGTGAGCAGCACAGACGTTTGGCACACTGCATGCACTTCTCTTCTGCGTTTATTGGATTTGTAAAAATACTCTGAGCCATTTTTAAGTGATCGATGTCTCCCCTGTGCTGTTATTCACGTCAGATGTTTGGGGATCCTGATGTGGTTCTGTGCCTATGTTTACAACAGTTTTATTTATAGATATGCAACATGGACTTTTTGTTAGTCTATTGATGCACTTTACCCTTTGGCAAGCTAGTACATTTATCTGTTGTGAAAATTATATTTTATATTCTTATTTTGTAGTGATATTCATATATGGATTTGGGAGTGCAAGGGACATTTTCTACCAGTTGAAAAGAAAAATGAAATTTATTTTATAGTTTATTATACTGTATATTCTAAAGATAACAAAATAGGTCTTGTAATCTTACACAATTTGCTTCTCGAGTAGCATTCCGTCACTTGCTCACCAATGGATTTGTTTCTTACAAACATGCAGCTTTTTGATTCTCAAGACATTAACTGATGGACTGGAGTGGTGTGGATTACTTGTGGATTATTGTGATGTTTTTATCAGCTGTTTGGACTCTCATTCTTACGGCACCTATTAACTGCAGAGCATCCATTGGTGAGCAAGTGATGTAATGCTACATTTCTCCAAATCTGATGAAGAAAGAAACTCATCTACACCTTGGATGCCCTGAGGATGAGTAACTTATCAGTAAATTTATAATTTTTGGGTGAACTATTCTTTAAAGTACATGAGGTCACATCCAGGTTTAACTGAGGGAGAAATTCTAGAAGTCAGCTTGATGCCAGTTTATCTACAGCAGTAACTGCGGTATTTTCCAGCCTGTGAGTGGAGCAACAGCTGCTGCAATGTCTAAACTTGCCAAGGGACGCAGATAAAACTGCTGATGCGGCCTTATATTTTAAGGCCTCAGGAGCAGGATGGTGAACATGGTGGGGCAGATATTGGCCCTGAGATGGTCTTAACTTCAGGATTATAAGATCTCTGTGTCTCTGTCACACATTCCGTTTGGCATTCTCCAAGAGGTGGGAATACTTTCCATGTCAGGCTGTGAGATGGATAGGCGTGCTGGAAAACTGAAACGATGGCAGGAAAAAAAGAGATCAGTGTTGTCATGCATGCCAAGAAATATTTTTGACACCCAAAAAAAGAATTTGGCATTAGTGAGATGGATGGACAGACGGGTCCAGAAGTGAATCTTAGCGATGTCAGTGCTGGAAAATATGACAGTACTAAGTAGAAAGGTTGTGCAAAATTCACAGTTGAATTAGAATAGCAGAAAGTGGAATTTAACGAATAATATACATACAGAGCTGGGTAGTAACTGATTACATGTAATCTGGATTACGTAATCAGATTCCAAAATTTAAGTACTTGTAATTAGAGTAAGTTACATTTTAAAATACTCGTAATCAGACTACAGTTACTTTTTTATGGATTACATGATTACATATTATTCATTAATATGTAATAAATTATTCATAATTCATTGATTCTCCCTAATTTCTCTTTTTCATCTTTTGAATTTTCCTTTAAAATAGCCTACCGATTACATACATTCAGAAAGTCCAGTTTTGTGGACATTAACACAAAGGTCAGTCATCATTAGTCAGGCGGAGACACAGCATTTGACCAATGGATTTATAAAAATCATTTCATGTTTAAGAAAGGTTTCAACATTGCATCAGCTACAGTTGAACACATTCATTTTCATTTGGAAGGCTTTTGTCTTACATTTGCATGTTCACAGTTTCTTTGATGTTGATTAATTGATTAATGTTCAGTGCAGCTGCCTATGACCTTTTGGTTTCAATCATTTGACCTTGATTTAAAAAAAGTTAAATGCAGGTAAATAAAAATATTTCATCTTTTTTTAGTAAGTGTTTTGTTTTAATTGTTATTTTAAAACAAACACTATAGAAATACAAAGACGGTTCACTCCTATACTTCCTTTGAAGTGAGGAACACAAACTAGGCCAACGTGCAACATGGAGGAATAGTCCCACCTTCTGAAAGAGCCAAATTTCCCATAGAAACCTGAGGCTAGACACGTTAAGCATTTTATGACTGCGCATGCGCATTGGCTGGTCTAGCCTGAAAAATGAGCTTTTTAAATGCTATTTGAGCATAATAAACAACATTAATGGGGCAATTAATTTTAGATTTTTGTTGCTGATTTACATATGTAATTTAATTGTGAGTTCAACCAGCAGTTTTTGAGATTTCAGGATTCTCCCATTCATTAAGATAGGATTTGTTCTTGTATAAGCTGTCTGGAGGCATTGCAAATATGGCCGCCAAGTAAAGAGACTTTCCTTGAAAGGGACTTTGTTTTAAAATTATTTATTTTAATTTAAAATTTTTTATGATTTAATTAATTGTAAGCATTTCATTAAACTCACAAACCCTGTGCAGTTCCTTTATGAACCCTAGTTTCGGAAACCTTGTTGTAATATAATGCTTAATGCACTTTCAAGTTGTAAATTACAATGAATGGAACAGATTTACTTACTCTTTGCATTACTTACATCATTATGGTGCAAAAAATCTATGTGATAAACGAGTTGTTAAATGTAATCTAAAAGTAATCTAAAAGTTATCTGATTATATGACCTAAAATGTGTAATGTATTAAACTCATATGATATATTTATCAAGACGTGTTAAAAAATGTAATTATAAATTAAATTAATAAAATGTGGAAAAAAATTGGGTCACACTTTATATTAGGTGGCCTTTACTATGTACTTACATCAGAAAATAAGTGCAATGTATTTATTGTTCATATTGTATTGCAAAACACTTTTGCTGCTATTGAGGTGGGATACAGGTAAGGTTAGGGACAGGTTTAGTAGTATGGGTAGGTTTAATGGTTGGTTAAGGTGTAAATGTATAATTATAAATGTAATTACAGATATTAATTACAAATATAATTACATGCAGGTGTTTTTAAAATACAAGTACAATGTAAAAACATTTATGTACACAATAAGTGCATTGTACCAAATGAGTAAGTTAAATGTAGGTACATAGTAGTTAAGGCCATTTAATATAAAGTGGGATCAAAAATTGTATTATAAATATTAATATATAATTTAAATATTTTATTGCATTATTATATATATTTCTTTTTTTTTTAATTAATATATTTAATATTTTAATAACGTTTAATATGTAAAGTGAAAAAAAACATTTTAGAATGTATAACATTAATATATAACATTACAGTGTATATAATATTTTTAATGTAATGTATAAGTGTGTGTGTGTAAAGTGATGGAAAATCCATATAATGTATATAAAATATTAATTGTATTATATAATATATACCAAGAAATTTGAATAAGAAATGTAATTATAAATATTATTCATTCACACTTTTTATTCACATTTTATTCACATTCCTTGGTTAATATTATTTGTTTGTTATCTATCTATCTATCTATCTATCTATCTATCTATCTATCTATCTATCTATCTATCTATCTAGACAGGTGAACATTCATGTCTTGATAAACTTTTCTATGAATGTATTTCTTAGAATTTCGATTCGTTTAAATTCTGCTTTTTTGCATTTAAATTTGCATTGGGTTTGCTACATCAATTCAAATTGAGGAATTTAATTGGATTTTAAAATGCATTCTCAATCCAATTCTTTATGGCACACATCTGAGCTGAGTAATACTGAAATCTGTTAATTATCATGCAGTTGTCTGTTTCCTGGTTGCGTAATCTGTTGTGTCAACAAAAACTTTCATAGCAGAAACTACTGCTGCCCTCATTTTTCAGCGTCGTCATCCATTAGTTTGTCATCTGAGAAAGTATCTCACCCGCATTCTTATGAGAGCAGGGAGTGACGTTAAATAATTCATCAAAATTACCATGAGTTGCACCAGTGATGATTTGCCTGAGTTTTGTCATTCATGGTCTGAATAACAATGTTTTGTCCTTTAAGATTCTCAATTACAAGTAATCAGCCCTGAAGCCTGGGAAAGCTCGTTAGAGATGACATGTTCAGCCTTGTTGTCATATCATTCTCTAGAGGTGTTCAGACAACTTTGTTCATTACTGAAATCGGCGAGTTCAGTGCTGGCATTGATTCAGTAACACCCAAAGCCCTGGAGAGCCTGACATTGTGTAATAAATGCAAATGCAATCAGCCAGATATAATTAAAGGCAGCGGCAGTAAAGGTGGATGTAGGGAAGCTAGTGCAACTGTGCTTTTGTTATTTTATGCATGTTATGCAATTAGGTTTTGGTTTGGCCACGTGACTCAAATGTTTCTTCAGATGTAGCATAACAGAGACAGGTTGTTTACTCTGAAACAAAGAGCTGTTTGGAATGACAATAGAACAAACACATACACAAAAACAAACGAATCCTATTGTTCAGGGTGGGACAGAGCGCTGTTGTTCTGAAGGCCATCATGCTGATGTCAACACAAGCATGACCATCCTGCCCTTTTTGGTTGAAAATAATAACATGATATTTTTCAGATAGTATTTGAAGGCTGAATTGGCGTTCTCTTGCTCTGCTCACCGCTGCAGCCATTTATGATCATTATGTAATGAGTGTAATAATGGATGAGGCTGCTTTATGTGCTGTCTCTCCGCAGATGCAGAACACAACCATCCATTGCCAGCAAACAAGCTAACATCAGTGAAGAGCAGCGAGAGCCAGAGCGACTGAACAGATCAGATACAAACCACTCAACAACTGATGACAAAACTATTGCCATCTACCCATTCAACCATTCACCCATCCATCCACCTCTCTTTCTAGCTATTCAAATTTCAAGTTCACTTTTGAAACTCTATCCATCCACCTATCCCTCTATCCATCCACCCACTCATCCATCCATCCATTCATCCACCCATTCATCCATCCACCCACCCACTCATCCATCCATCCATCCATCCATCCATCCATCCACTTATCTATCCACCCACCCAGAGTTGAGTGTCATCAGTATAGCAGTGATAAGAAAAGCCATGCTTCTGAATGACAGATCCTAATGACGACATGAAGATGGAGAAGAGAAGTGGACCAAGTACTGAGCCTTGAGGAACCCCAGTAGCAAGAAGTTGTGGCTTAGAAACCTCACCCCTCCAAGACACTCTGAAGGACCTACCTGAGAGGTAAGACTTGAACCACAAGAGTGCAGTTCCTGAGATGCCCATCTTTCTGAGGGTAGACAGGAGGATCTGGTGATTAACTGTGTTGAAAGCAGCAGACAGATCCAGCAAGATGAGTACTGAGGATTTGGAAGCTGCTCTTGCCAGTCTCAGGGTTTCAGTAACTGAGAGCAGGGCAGTCTCAGTTGAGTGGCCGCTTTTGAAGCCAGATTGGTTGTTGTCCAGGAGGTTGCTCTGTGCAAGAAACATAGAGAGTTGGTTGAACACAACTTGCTCAAGTGTCTTTGCAATGAATGGAAGAAGGGATACCGGTCTGTAGTTTTCTAAAAGTGCTGGATTTAGAGAGGATTTTTTAAGCAGCGGGGTTACCCTAGCCTGCTTAAATGCTGTAGGAAATGTACCAGTGTGAAGAGAGTTGTTGATAATGTGAGCAAGCGCAGGTATGAATGAAGAATAAATGGCCTGAAGGAGGTGAGTGGGGATAGGATCAAGTGGACAGGTAGTAGGATGATTGGAAAGTTTGGAAACGTCCGTTACCGTGAGTGGAAAGGAGGAGAGAGAGTGTGTATTTGTCGTTATGAAGTTATCATTAGTTTGTGGTGTGGTGAATTGATCACTGATTTTTTTTTTTTTTTTTTTTTTTTTTTGTGAAGAAAATTGCAAAGTCATCAGCTGTAAGAGTTGATGAAGGAGGAAAGGGAGGAAGACAGAGAAGAGAAAGTTTTGAAAAGTGAGTGAGAGTCAGAACAGTTGTTAATTTTATTGAGGTAGTATGTCGTTTTAGCAGTGGAGACATTTGCAGAGAAGGAAGAAAGGAGTGACTGATACACACAAAGGTCGGTAGAGTTTTTTGATTTGCGCCATTTCCTCTCTGCAGAGTTTAGAGCGATGTTCACGGAGAACATCGGACAGCCAGGGGGCAGAGGGGGTATTGCGTGTAAGTCTGGATGAAAGGGGACAAAAGCTGTCTAAGCAAGATATTAGAGTGGAGCAAAGAGTGTCAGTAGCACTGTTTGTGTCCAGTGCTGAAAACTGAGAGGGTGAAGGAAGTGAGGATGAAACCATAGAGGCTAGGCGAGTGGGAGAGAGCGAGAGTAGGCTGTGCTGAAAGGTGACCTGTGGAGGAGTGTGTGTTGTGTCAGGAGTCAGTGTGAGGTTAGAAGTGATGAGGAAGTGGTCTGAGGTGTGCAACAGCGTAACTAAAGTGTTGTCGGTGCAGCAATTGTGTGTGTAGATGAGGTCCAGTTGGTTACCTGATTTGTGAGTTGCCATAGTAGATACTCGCTTGAGATCAAACGAGGTAAGCAGAGTGTTGAAGTCAGTAGCCTGGGGTTTATCTAGGTGGATGTTGAAATCACCGAGCAGTACCAGAGGAGTTCCATCCTCAGAAAGTTTGATAGTAACACATCCAACTCCTCCAAGAAGTTACTCAGTTGACCTGGGGGACGATAAACAACTACAAAGTGGGTTTTAAAAGGGTGGGTAATAGTAATTGCATGTGATTCAAATGAACTGTTGCCTGTAAGAGATGGAAGATCAAATTTCCATTCATTTGTGGTAAGGAGACCAGTACCTCCACCCCTCCCAATTATCCGAGGGGTGTGGGAAAAAGTGAAATTAGTGGAGAGGGCTGCAGGAGTGGCAGTGTCCTCAGGTTTGATCCAAGTCTCAGTTAGGGCCATGAGGCCGGAATGAGTAGCAATAGCAGAAATAAAATATGCTTTGTTTATAGCAGACTGGCAATTCCAGAGACCAATTTGAATAGAGAGTAAAGTAGTAGAGGACAGAGGGACAGGCCATAGATTATTAGGATTGGCCTGCCTCCAACGTACAGTGCGTGATTTCCGAGTGTTATTAGTAACAGTAGAGATTTGGAAGCATGTAGTGAGTCCAATTGACTAAACAAGTAGATGAGAACAAGATGTACAAGAAGTAAAGAAAGGGGAGAAAAGCAATACTTAAGTGCCTTGCCGGTGTCCTTGCTCGGTGGAGTCGCGCAAGGTAGAGTCGATGGTCTTTACCCTCGTAGGGCTTCACCAGAGGAGGGCTTCACACGAGGGCTGCCGCGACCTCTGCCGCGGTGTACACTCAACCCTGATATGTATATTTTTTTCCCCATATTTTTCTATTGGATGGTAATTTGTTTTAAATCCACATGCATCCAAACTCTTGATTTGGCACCACAATTAATTATCAAAGTCCAGTAATACTTCCTCCACTTCTGAAATGTCTTTCCTTTCATCTGATGTGAACAATTCTTCTTATTTTTCACAGACACTTTTCACCATCCAAATATCACCCTTCGTTGATTACCTGATGTGAAACTGTTTGTGAGTGCCATTTTTGTTGATTTTAAGATCGAAATAGAGTGTGAGCACCACAACCACCTCCAGAATGATACAAATAGACGCCTCAGAATACCGGTGCAGGTCTGGTTGGGAGCACTGCATGTGGGCCGCAGTTTGTCTGGAGGAGATTGTGGAGGTGTAACGCGGTTAAGACAGAAGTTTACCCAAAATACACCACAGCGAGTGGCAGATACTAGAGTAGGTGATAGAGTAGGTGAGGTTTTATTACCTGAAAGCATTGCTTTTAGCTACTATAAGCAAGTATGATGATGTTGCATTCTAAATTCCGTTGTTGCATGCTTGCATAAGTGTATTACTGGCCTTACAGCAAGCATCTCGACTTGACTTTATCTCAGCGGAGCTCTTTGGGTCTGTGGGATGTGATTGATTGCTGACAGCAGCTTCAAAGGAAACAACAAACACCATGTTGCTTTGAAACGGAGGTGTCGTCTACCAGAAATAGCACAGAGCTCCACTTCAGTGTCGTTTTAGCAACCCAGCTGTGTCAGACGAGCTTGGTGTGTTTTAGCAACCTTATTGTGTTGTTTGTAATGCGCTGGTTGCTCAGAGACCTTTATTCTCTCATGTGTCGCTGTTTGAGTCACAAATATGCCATGCAAACCATGCCTTTATCTCATGAGAACCAATAATAGAGACTCATTCCAATCAGATTCATGCATGTAAAAGCCTGATACTGTAATGCGACATGAGCACATGGATGACAGCTGGGATTTCTGCCAAATGAAGTGAGAGTTGTGTCATGACAGATCCAGTGACTCACTTTCTGATGCAGCTGGTTTGTCTTAATGGGCTCATGTTAGGATGATTGGGTTTGTGTGGATGACAGTTCAGTGTAGATGCTGCCGCTCCTGGATCTCCAGAGCAATGAAGTGTTGCAGAGATTTCTTTCATCCCAGCAGTCTGCTTTCTGATCACGATTATTATGGTTATGCTCCTTGTATTTCATCTTTAGTATAATGCTATTTTTAAATGCATTTTTAATTTGCCAAGGTCATGGATTCAGTGCATGAACTGATATGTGTAACCTTCAATGCAATGTATGTCACTCTGGATAAAAGCATCTGCCAAATGCGTAAAAGTAAATGCAATTTCTTCAACCAGTCTTTTACTTTAATTTTCCATTAATTAATTTATTCCAACTAGCATTTTTTAATTTAATTTTATTATTTTATTGTTATTTTGTTTATTTTACAATAATAAGCCTGGCCCTGATGATATCAAGCAGTTATTTCAGTCACTTCTTGAGCAAAAATGCATTGCAATCACATCGCATCACATCATCGCATCACATCATCTGGTTTCTTAAAGAACATAGTTCAGTAATTTATAGTATGGTTTAACTCTGACAATACAAAATAAGAAAAATATTTCATTTTATTTTATCAACATCTCCTTAATGAAATTTTTTTTTGTTTATTTTGCATTTAATTTTTTATTGCAGCTAGCTTTTTATTTAATTTTTTTTTAAATAACAACCTTGGTCCTTGTTCTTTGTCTGGTATATACTTAGAGTTAGTTATTTTTAGTTTAGTTTGACTCTGTGCAAGCTGGCATCTTCTTAAGCAAAGATGCACTGCAACATCACATCTTCTGGTTTCTTCAAGAATATAATTAGTTTAGTCTTACTATAACAATACTCAGGGGTGCCGCTAAGGGGGGAAAAGTTAGGACGATTCTAAGGGCCACACACTTTTGGGGCCCCCAGAGATCTGTTTTATTAGTAGTAACAGTAGTAGTAGTAATTTAATAGAAATTATAAATGTATCTACCAAAGAGTTACAAATAAAACAAAATTACGGCTTATTTCTGCATCTCCGGCGAAACTATCTCCCCCCATTAACTGCATGGTTTCGTCCCGTCCTAGGTCTAGAGCAGGGCTCCTCAAATCTGGACCTCGAGATCCACTTTCCTGCAGAGTTTAGCTGTAACCCTAATCAAACACACCTGAACATGCTAATCAATGTCTTCAGGATCATTAGAAAATCACAGACAGGTGAGTTTGATCAGGGTTGGAGCTAAACTCTACAGTGGATTGGACCTCCAGGGTAAGATTTGAGGAACCCTGGTCTAGAGTCACTGAGTGAGATCAGATGGTAAACTGTCAAATTAGAGATGTCTTCGAGTTCGAGGGGAGGCAAACCGAGCCGGACGATTTGGTCAGTCGCACTTTTAAACACATTTTAGTTTTACCATAGAAAATCTACAAATTCACTCTGATTACACAGAACAGCAGCAAGAAGTGCGGGAGGTTGTCATTGCAACCAGATACACTCCACGTGAATTATTACGGCTGCGCTTCTATTTTGCCACACTAAACTTAACAATAAACACGTTGAAAATAATACACAATAAACATCTCTGTCGAAACGATCTCAAAGGAGGCTTTTATTAAGCAAATCAAGGACTGAATTACTCATCCACTGTTTAAAAAAAAAAAAAAAAAAAACTTTAGCTGGGTTTCCACAGACAGGGTCACAATTATCTACAGTGTATGAAGCTAAAGGTTTTTGGGTTAAGGTTCATAATGTAAAACATGTTTAACATTGTATGCTGTATGTGCATAGATAGCTAGCAAACAAGGAATACAGCTGTTAAGCTAATAGTCACATTTAGCTGAGTAAGATCATGACTGAGAAATGTTGGATACTGCTGGAAATGCTGGTGTTATGGGGTATCCTATTTATTATTTTAGGATTTTTTAGTTTGCCCCAGTGAAGCATTTCTATTAATATAACTGATTAAGTAGTCAAACTCATTCCATATCAGCAGAATAGTGTGGTACAGAAAGTCTATGTCCACAGAACAGGTTCTGAAATAATTATGTTACTGATACCTAATGGTCAAAAGCAATAAAAAAGTAATAGATCAATATTATTAAATTGCAGACAAAGATTTTGAATAGCTAGGTTGGCTTGTACACAATATTGCCAAAAGTATTGGGACATCCCCTTTTAATGAACAGGTTTGACTACTTTAGTAATTTCCATGAGTACAAATCTTAATGTTTAAGCATATAATGATATTCTAGTGAATTGTGTGCTTCTAATTTTATACCAATAGTTTGGACAGGACCCTTTTCTATTCTAACATGACAATGCCCAACACCAGTGACTTGTACGTCATATGTGTACAATCATTTTAGACACTTTCAAAACTGTGGCAACAAAGATGGAAATACAGTTTTTAAATACATGAATTATGTTTCCATATTTGTTGCCACAGTTTTGGAAGTGCCTTTTTCTGCTCTAAAGAAGGGGGTGTCCCAGTACTTTTGTCCATATAGTGTATGTACAAGTCTTTGGTGTTTGGTAAAGAGTTTTTGGCTCAAGGTCTGCATTTAAAGTCACACCAGAGGTGTTCAGCTTGGATTAGGACTTGGCTTTCTGCAGACCAGTCAAGTTCTTCCACACTGACTAAATCAATCATTTCTTTTTGAACCTTGCCTTATACACAGAGGCATTGTCATGTTAGAATAGAAAAGGGTCCTGTCCAAACTGTTGCTTTAAAATTGGAAGCACACAATTCCCTAGAACATCATTATATGCTTAAACATTAAGATTTGTACTCATGGAAATTACTAAAGTAGTCAAACCTGTTCATTAGAAGGGGGTGACCCAATACTTTGGGCAATATTGTGTATGTTTGGTGCGGTAGGGGGCCCAACCTCATATTCTTTCATAGGGCCCAAAATTGCTAGCGGCGCCCCTGACAATACTATTATTATTTTCTGTAACCCTTGCCCTGATGACATCAAGAAGTTATTTCAGTAACTTCTTGAGCAAAAATGCATTGCAACATCACATCTTCTGGTTTCATTAAAAACATGACTGAATATGACAGTATTTTTTCTGTAATGGATATTACTGTGTAAAACCGCATGTTGAGAGACTGTCAAAGACTGTGGAAGAGATTCATTCTGACCTAAAATAAGGACACAAAACGGCCTGTAATAATTTAGCAAGAGATAAAGTCTCACTTTAAGCCAAAAAGTCTTTGTGTATGCTGTTTTATGTGCTGCTGAACTCACTTAGTCAACAGTGTGTGTGTTTGTTTATCCAGCAGATTTCTCTGAACTCCTTCAGCTCGTCCTCAGAGTCACAAACATCTGATAGACGGAGTCATTTAATGCTTGAAGGATGCAGACAACTCCTTTAAACAGAAAACCTCTTCAGGGAGACACAAACACACAAGTAAACACGCATCCGTGCACCAAAGAATGAACAAAGTCCCAAAACCTCCACATTTGCATTTTAATGGAAATGCATTTGAAAATGGATCACCCTGGAAAGTTTCAAGTCGAGATGAAATGCTTTGCAACCCGTTTTAGATTTTATATAAGACTAAAAAAGATGTTTTCTTTATTCGGACTAACATGCACTGGTCAATCGCTCACAATAAGACCAGATTTGTGCATTAAGAAAGTGAATGGAGTCAGTTTTGATGTCATTTGTTGTGTCCTGGATTTCTCTGTTTTTAATCTGGCTCTAAGAGGCTGCCACTTAACTGAGGTCAAAGGTCATCCCTCCTCTGCTCTCTGTTTCCATGCATTGACTTCCTATGTTTTTCTGGAGCATCAGATGGTCAGTAATCTGCTGAGCTAGAGACAGGTAAGCCGTGATCGGATCCTGACCACGCCTGAAATAACTGCTTGTTGAAAGTCATTCAGATGGCCTTGGACTCCCCAGCAGATAAAAACTAGTGCTAGCTTTAAGCTGTTACGCTTGGTTAATGTGTGTGTGTGTGTGTGTGTGTGTGTGTGTGTGTATGTGTGTGTGTGTGTGTGTGTGCGTGCGTGCGTGTGCAAGAGAGAGTGACCATACTGAGGTTTCCAGTGGCTTCTTGACTCTCAACAGGATTGTACAACATTTAGAACTTTAATTGAAGATGTTCTTCAATACATTCCTATTCAGTTCATTAATTTGAATTGAGCAAACAGGATTCAGAATTGTAATTTGAAATCAAGGAAGCTAAATTAAAGTGAAATAAAATTCAAATAAATTGAGGAAATGCAAAGAAATTAAGTTCACTTTTTTTGTATGAATTACCCATAAACATAGCAAATTAACTATTTCCAGAAAAATTAAATTAAATTAAATTAAATTAAATTAAATTAAATTAAATTAAATTAAATTACATTTTACATTTTACATTTTACATTTTACATTTTAAATTAAATTAAATTTACAACTGCATTTTTATTACTATCACTATCATTATCATTATTATTATTGTTGTTGTTGTTATAATGATAATATAATATAATAATAATAATAATAACAATAATAATAATAATAATAACAATAATAATACATAATAAATGTATATTTATCTTAATGTAATATTTTTATGATGTTGATTATTATTGATGGTATTATTAAGAGCAACAACTTACACGTAATTTAATAATTAAATGTAATTCAATTTTGTTAAACATTTTTTATAAGTCGTTGTTGTTGTTGTTGATGATGATGATAATGGCACCTATAGAAATTTGTATTTAAATTCAAAAATAAAAATAACAGAATAACATGATATATTTTATAGTATTCACTAAATTAGCATTAATTTCATTTGAATAGTATTATTATTATTATTATTATTATTATTATTTCAAATTCTGAAAACAATGTGGTAGATTTTTGGTGCTGTATTTTGATTGGTTAACTTTGTATATTAATTTTATTTATTTATATTTTTTATTATTATTTATTTTTTGCTCATGCTTGAGAAATTAAATTCCTTTTGTGTGATTGTATTGAATTTATTTTACTTATAATTCAGTAAATTCCTCTTCCTGTCATTCCAATTCAACATTCTGAGTGTCGATTCGATTCAGTTTCACACTCATGAACTGAAAGTGAGTGTCAGTGAATATTCTCAGTGAACACACATTAGAGCGAGCGTCAGGTGATTGTTTCCATGTGAATGATTCGGCTTACGTTTAAGCTCTTGTTAAACGGCTGCGTCACGTCTCTTCTCTCTATTTGCCTATTATGACGGCGTGTTCTTCTCAGCACTGATTGCTTTGCTCTGAACCTCACTGAGATAAGAGGACAGTAAAGCGGTATATGTTCCGCCAAGGATCAAAGTAATTGAACATGGAAGACGCACTCTTTGAGTGAAGTCGTTCCCGCAATCGAATCCTATTGACTCTCCACCTCTAAAAACAGAACGGCAGATAAACCAGGAGACGAGATTACACACAGCAGCAGGAAAGAACGACTCACTCCGGCAATCATTGGCCTGGATTTATCAGCACTGACTTGTGTTCGTCATCACTGTCTCCTCCTGCTGCACAGACTGAACTTTGAGCAGAATTCACATGTGGATCAGTGACTCGTCTCTTCAGCTACAGCAGCCTTTCTGCAGAGGATTCCAGAATGAGTGCTTGACATTGGGTTATTGAAGAATACACAGTCTTTCTGAAGTAATATAGTTAACCTGAAAACTGAGAAATTTGGTTAATATTTACTTGCCCTCATAATGTCAATTCAATTCAGTTAATTTTTAAGACAAATAAACTTGAAACTCAAACTCAACTTTTTTATGCAGCTCTCTCCATGCAACCAACTAATATCCATATGTATATGTGTGTGTGTAGATAGTTATAGATATAGATAGATATATAGATATAATATTTATATTTTAATATTATAATATTTAAATTATTAATTACATTTATTTATTTTATATTTGTAGTTCTCATTTTAATTTTAGTTTAACTTTTAGTAATTTTGTTGTGATTTTTTTCATTATTAGTTTTTTATATTTCTATTAATGTTTTTATTTTTATTGCAGTTTTAGTAATTTTACTACTTTAGTACAAAAATACTTTATCTCAGTTATTTCTAAATTTCATTTAAGTGCATAGAGAATGAGATTTGAGAGCTGAGAGGAGATTTTCCATGAATAACCAAAGTTTCAGTCTGTGACTCTTCAGAAATTCACAGAAAAAACAACTATGTACTGCTTTGCTACGATATGAAGATGAGTAAATAATGACTTATTTTCTTTATATCTGGTGTTGTGCCACAGTGTTTTGTACCCAGGTGCATCATGGGAAGCCTGAAATCTGATAGCCTGAGCAACAGAAGAATTAAAAATGAGAACAGGTCCGGCTGTGTAACTGTAGCTAAAGCAAATGAGCTGGAAAACTGGTGATAATACTATGATACAACTTCTACTTTCTCTCTGATTATTTTTCCAAGACGTCTTGGCTGGACCCCCAGATTTGAATTATGTATCATGAAGAACAAACACAGAACGGCCCCTTGCAGAGAGTGTAATATAAGTCTGTTTCCATATTATTCTCCAGGCGTCTGTTTTCTTCTGCTTTTCAGCTTGCTTTACAAACTGATGCAAAGACTGTTGGGCTTGGTTTCCTTCTGTTTTCATTTGTTATTCTTGTGTTGGTCTCTCCATCGTAACGACACTCTAAACCACACCCCATGAGAAAAAAAACAGGCTTCCCACAATGCAGCTGGCTACAAACTCCTCTTGAGGCTTGATGATCCTTATGAGTTTTTTTTTTTTTTTCCTTCATTCTTCTCTCCAGTCCAGGGAATTTAATTAAGGAAGCAAAGGACATCTGTGGATATCCAGGATATTTTTGCTTGGCACCATTATGTCAAACTGTCAGTAGTTTTTGCATGTGGACATACTGTATTCAGCTCCATATTAAGAAAGAGTTCATTGACCACAATCACTGCGCCAGTGATAATAGTTTGGTGTTAGCTGCTTTTTGTAAAAAAAAAAAAAAAAAATAGAGAAAAAAGTAAAATGTTTTTTTTTTTTACCGTTATTTAAATTAAAAAGGGGTGTATAAATGTATTTATATGTATTTATACACTATTTTGTATTTTTACAATGTGTGTGTGTGTATATATACATATACATACATACATACATACATATGTGTATACTTGGCTTTTGTGTTATCTCATAACTGTGAAACAGGAAGCCATAGTTATGAAACAGGAAGTCATGGCTGGACAATTTCATGTTCATAGTCACTTAGATGTGCTAAAAATTGTAAATATGAAACGGAATATACTTCTGAGATATTTTACTTATAATAACTTTTAGGTGAGGTGTACCAATAATTGTGGCCAATGTGTATTTGAGAAAAACATTTATTTCACATGAGATTTTCCCCAAAGTTTGAATTGTTTTTGTGAATTTTTTTAATGAAAGATCATGACTATCTATATATCTATATATATATATATATATATATATATATATATATCTATATATACACACACACACAGAAACTTTATATAATAATATATAAATATATATGCTATGAAGTCTATAGTGGAAAGCTGTAAGAGCTGCTCTCGGTGGGACACTGCAGTGATGTGATGAAATGCTTTCCACTGATCTGTTTTGTTTTCCAGTGGGGAAGCTTATCTGTAATGGAGAGTGAGATACGGCCGGAGTCCCGTCGAGCACAGACTCACATTACAGACGCAAAGCAGCGTGGGAAACCTGGGGTTCAGCGTTGCACAATGCAGCATGGGACATCCATCTGTTTTGTGTCAACTCGCCCCAGCGACACACAACATATACTGAAGAGAAAATAGGCCACATAAAGGGTTAAAGCATGTCAGAGTAATAAAACCAACAACAACATCTTACATTTACGAGAACTTCCTGTTTTAGGGTTTTGAATTTGATTCCAAACACATTATATGGAAATGTAAGAGTTTAAAAATCCAATACTGATCATTTATGAAGTCATCTTCAACATTTTATGTCTAAACTCTTAAAGTCAAAGTTTTCAAGTGACTTTTGTCTCATGTCTTCATACAGTAGATATACATTTATGACAAAGCCGAATCTGTTCCATATTATGAAGCTAATTTTTTTTTCAGTATAATTTAAGGCCCAAAACATACTACACACATAATAGCACATAAACGCACAGTATATAACAGAACATAGAGTAAGCTAAAGTTTGTTAAACTGTCAATATATTTTTAGCTAGCTAACTGAATATTAACCGTTGAATATTGAATATAGCTGAATATTATACAGTTTAATGGCACTGACATCTGAAGGAAACTGCAAAAAGTGTTTTTCTTAAAGATTCTTAAATCAATAATTTTTTATTAATTTTTATTTGTATTGCTATAGCGTTTTTCACAATACATGGTTTCAAAATAGAAAATCATGTTTTTTTTTCTGATAAATGTTTTAAAATTAAGTGAGTTTCTCCTTAAAACAAGAAAATATCTGCTAATGCATTCAGAAAAAAGAAGAAAAGAACGTAATTCAAAAGGAAAACGGATTTATTTTTCTTACCCCACTTTGCTTACTTAATTTTGGTAAATTTATCAAAAAAAAAAAAAAACAAGACTACTTTTCTTATTGTGCATCTCCAGTAAATATATTTTGACCTAAAAATGTTTTGATATTTGCACTGGAAAACAAGGCAAAAATATATATTTAAAACATATATTTTAAATGTAATTTAGAAATATATATTTGTATTTAAAAATATAAATGCATTTTTTAAAAGCATTATATATATTTATAGCTTTAAAATATAAGTACATTTTGAAAGGCATTAAAATATCTATATTTTGCCCTCCATCTATTACAATCTATGAAAATACATTCACATGTCACAAAAAAAAAAAAAATTAAATCATTATAAATCTAATTTTGGAGTCTTGTTTATTTCATCCACATTTGCATTCAGCTTAAATGTAGGCTACTTTAAGATTGGAAATGTATTTTCTTGCGCCTGAAATACATTTTGAAATATATTTTAGGATATGAAGATTGAAACTAATTATATTTTCAATTTCAAATATATATTTCATTGAGATTCACTGTTTACATAGTATATTTAGCATATATGTAAAATATATTTTGGTCAGGAAAAAAAATTATATTTTTTGCCAAATGGGCCGTAACACAGTAACTGTGTACGTGTGAATGTTTCTGGCCTGAGTTGTGTTATTGTGTAACACCTAGCCCTCGTTTTTCAGATAAGTGCTGTGCTGAATAAGCACCAAACTGTTAAACAAGTCTGTCTGCATTTGTTGACACAACGCCTCTCCTGCCAGCACTTGCCGTCCCCATCCTCAGGCTCAGATACGCATCTGAACTCTCTCTGTCTCTGACAGTTGGGGGCTCGTCCAAACACAAACACCTCCTGACGCTCACAGAAGAAATACCATTCATCTGAAGTCATGCTGGCTGTTGTGTAACTCCATGTGGGGCAAAGCGAAGACGGTGAACATCACTGCAGGTCAAAGAATGTGAAGCAGCTTAGAGTTAACCCTTCTGTCACTTAGTTTGCACTGTCGCACCTGTAAACTAGTTGGAAGAATCTTTGAACGACAGAAAGTTACTTTAACTTAATTTCTCTTTGGTTTCACAACTGTTCCTTCGTTTGAAATTAAACTAAATGAAGTAGCTTATAGTTAACTCTTTAAAAATCTGGTTTGCTGATTAGATGGCTTTTAGAGTTTTGGGTGCACTAAAAAATTGTAGGGTAAAATTAACTTTTTATTCAAGTTTAAAGTTCAAAATATTATTTAATGACCTAAATACATTAATTTATACCAACAAAACTATTTGTGTGGGTTAAATCAGGTAGAAATGGCTCTTTAAGTTAACATTTGCACTTTTACAGTGCATTAAAACCAGTTAAACCAGCTGAAGACCAGGACAGGCTGGTTTAGGTTTGGGTTTTCAGCTGATTTTAGTTAGTTCTTAAAAACCCAGAAAATAATTAGAAAACAAGGCCTTGAACCTTGTTTCCACATTCAGTTTTGACTTGTTGCCAACGTGTTTCACAACTGTGCCTTAGTTTAAACGAAACTAAATTAGGTAGCTTATAATTACCCCATTAACAAAATGAATCACTTCTAGCTGAGAAAAAAAAAAAAAAAAAAGATTACACCAGCCTAAGCCAGTTTTCTGGTCTCTATTTGCTGGTTTCAGAGAGGTTTTGGGCATTTTTTTTTTAACTGGGAGACCAGATGAACCAGTAGAAGACCAGAAAACTATACTAGTTTTAGGTTTTCAGCAGGGCTTCGTTAGCTCTGTTGCAAGAAACCCAACAAAATAACTAGAAATCAGGCCTGTTTAACCTTGTTTCCACATTCAGTTTTTACTTGTTGCCAACGTGTTTCATAACTGTGCCTTCGTTTAAAATGAAACTAAATTAGGTAGCTCATAATTACCCCATTAACAAAATGAATCACTTCTAGCTGAGAGAGAAAAAAAAAAAAAAAAGATTACACCAGCCTAAGCCAGTTTTCTGGTCTCTGTTTGCTGGTTTCAGAGAGGTTTTGGGCATTTTTTTTTAACTGGGAGACCAGATGAACCAGTAGAAGACCAGAAAACTATACTAGTTTTAGGTTTTCAGCAGGGCTTCGTTAGCTCTGTTGCAAGAAACCCAACAAAATAACTAGAAATCAGGCCTGTTTAACCTTGTTTCCACATTCAGTTTTTACTTGTTGCCAAAGTTTCACAACTGTGCCTTTGTTTAAAATGAAACTAAATTAGGTAGCTCATAATTACCCCATTAACAATATGAATCACTTCTAGCTGAGAAAAAAAAAAAAAAAAAGATTAAACCAGCCTAAGCAGGATTTCTGGTCTCTGTTTGTTGGTTTCTGAGGGGTTTTGGGCACTTTTTTAACTGGTCACACTGGGAGACTAGCTTTGTAGACCAGCTGAACCAGTAGAAGACCACAAATCTATATGTGACCCTGGACCACAAAACCAGTCATAAGGGTCAGTTTTTTGAAATTGAGATTTATACATCATATGAAAGCTGAATAAATACGCTTTCCATTGATGTATGGTTTGTTAGGATAGGACAATATTTGGTAGAGATACAACTATTTGAAAATCTGGAATCTGAGGGTGCAAAAAATCAAAATATTGAGAAAATCACCTTTAAAGTTGTCCAAATTAAGTTCTTAGCAATGCATATCACTAATCAAAAATTAAGTTTTGATATATTTACGCTAGGAAATTTACAAAATATCTTCATGGAACATGATCTTTACTTAATATCCTAATGATTTTTGGCATAAAAGAAAAATTTATAATTTTGACCCATACAATGTATTTTTGGCTATTGCTACAAACATACCCCAGCAACATAAGACTGCTTTTGTGGTCCAGAGTCACATGTTAGGTTTGGGTTTTCAGCAGGGCTTAGTTAGCTTTGTAGCAAGAAACCCAACAAAATAACTAGAAAACAGGCCTGTTTCCACATTCAGTTTTCACTTGTTGTCAATGTGTTTGTTTGGTTTCACAACTGTGGCTTTTTCTGAAGTGAAACTAAATTAGTGAGTGTATTATTAACCCGCAACCATATCTTAGGCAAACTATCTTAGGCTAGTTTAGATTTGGGTTTTCCACAAGAGACGCAACAAAATAACAAGAAACCAATGGAAGGTCTCTACAGTTTCCACATTAAGTTTTGACTTGTCAATATGTTTGTTTAGTTTCACAACTGTGACTTAGCTTGAAATTACACTAAGTAGCTTATAATTAACCCACTGACAATATAAATCTCTCCCTGCTGACTAATACAGCCTAAAATGGTTTACTGGTTTAGGCACTTTTTAACTGGTCACACTAGGAGACCAGCTTTGCAGACAAGCTGAAGACCTGCAAACCATCTTAAGCTGGTTTAGTTTTGAGTTTCATCAGGTCTTCGTTAACTCTGTAGCAAGAAACCCAACAAAATAAATAGTAACCAAGCCTCTTTAACCTTGTTTCCACATTCAGTTTTGACTTTTGCAAATGTATTTGTTTGTGGCTTTTTCTGAAGTGAAACTAAATTAGGGAGTGTATTATTAACCCATAATGATATAAATCAGCCAATCAGATCAGCAAACTATCTTAGGCTAGTTTAGATTTGTGTTTTCCACAAGAGACACAACAAGATAACAAGAAACCACTGAACTGCCTTTTTAACCTTGGTTTTAATCTGGTCTCAGTTTGCTGGTTTTAAAGAGGTTTTGGGCACTTTTTAACCGGTTATACTGGGAGACCAACTTTGTAGACCAGCTAAAGACCTGCAAACCATCATAAGCTAGATTAGTTTTGGGTTTCAGTGGGTTTTTAATTAGTTCTGTAGAAAACAACAACAACAACAAAATAGCTAGTTTGTGGAAACCAATGCCTCTTTAGCCTTGTTTCCACATTCAGTTTTGACTTGTAGCCAACATGTTTGTTTGGTTTCACAACTGTGACTTTGTTTAAAGTGAAACTAAATTAGGGAGTGTAACATTAGCCCATAATGATATAAATCAACCAATCAGATCAGCAAACTTAGATTTGGGTTTTCAGCAAGAAACCCAACAAAATAACAAGAAACTAACGCAAGGCCTCTATAACCTTGTTTCCACATTCAGTTTTGACTTGTTGCCAAAGCGTTTGTTTGGTTTCACAACCGGCCCTTTGTTTGAAACAAAACAATGTCAGGTTAACTTCCTGGTATTACCAAGAACAGTTGGTTGACTAAGAGTTTACAAAGGCGTGCGGGCCAAAGGCAGTTGAAGGAGAGTGCTATGAGAACTAACATGTCAGTCGATTCACACAAACGTCACGTTCTCAGAGGTGTTTGTCACCTAGAAGCTTGTATATTTAGTTACGCCCATGTCTGCTGTTGTTACGACGCATTCCTGCACGCTTAATCATCCAGTACATTACTTGGCAACCGTGCACACAGCACATCCTTTAACCAGGTTAACTATTAGTAGACTGCTCGTGGAGCGTGGAAACGAAAAGCAGAAACGCACACGCAGACACGCTCAGAGAAATACACAGAAAGGGAAGTCTGAACACAGAAGGGTTTGACAGATTTGAACACAAACCACCACTTCCCTCCGTGTCATATGACTCTGTCGTTAGCTGAACATTTGTCACGCTGTGGTTTCTAACTGACTTGTTTATTTTGTTTCCATCTCTCGAGTTCCTGAGGTCATAGTAAGACTGACGCAGGCCGTAGCGAGAGAAGCACATGGCGTCTGACTCACTCAGACCTCTGGAAAGGCTCAGCAGAATCACGTTGGTGCTCAACAATAATGCATGCAGTTTCTAACTAATGTTTACCAATGTGTGTGAAAAAAGAAGGAATTTTTGGCTGTCTTCCAAACCATAGTAAGCTTATATTTGAAGTCATCACATTCTTTTGGCCACATTCCAAGGCTCATAATTCATTGCAACAAGCATAATGACAACAATGACAAGAAAAAAAGGCATCATAAGCACACTTATGCCATGAAGAGTGTTCAAAAAGCAATATACGTTGTTTTGGCCAAATAAGGCCCATAATGCATTGAAACAAGCACAAGCACAGTGAAAAGCACAGTGAAATCAAAAAAGACATTTAATATGGTGGACAATGCGGGATGAATGGCAATTAAAAATGCAATGTGTTTTATGATAAAGAAAATATTACAAAATAATTAATATAATTATCAAAATTTGTGTATTTTGGTGTTTATCAGAGTGATGCATTGATAGCTTAGCCACATACTAACATCAAACTCTAGTGAAATCAAGCGTCATTTAGTATGCTGCCTATGCAGGCACTATTTTAACACATCATAAGCTCACTCACGATGTAAAGACTGTTCAAAAAGCAATATATGCCATTTTGAGCATATTCTAATGAAACAAGCACAGTGAAACCAAAAGGACATCCAATAATGGTGGACAATCTGGGATGAATGGCAATTAAAAATGTGCTTTATGATGAAAAATGTAATAAAATTGTTAAATCTAGCTATAATTGAACAATTTTCTCAGTCTTTGTGTATTTTATGCTTGTTATAGTGATGCATTGGTAGCTTAGTGTCAAACTCTAGTGAAATTCTAGTGAAATCAGTTGATTTTGCAAGCTGCTTCCCAAGTAGAGTGTTCTCAAATCGGTCACTTATGAGTTTTCAGTTAGTATCTAAGATGGTGCGAAAGCAATTACAAATGTGTTTTATGCTGACAAATATTGTAAAATAGTTAAATCTAACAATACATGAACATTTTTTCTCTCAGTATTCATGTATTTGCATTGCATTGCAATTTAGCGTCAAAACGTAGTAAAATCAATCATCAGTCACTATTGAGGGCTCATTTCAGTTAGTATAGTGCATATATACATGGTATTTTAAGACATTATAAGCACACTTATGCCATGAAGAGATTTTAAAAATCAATATGCGTTCTTTTGGCCCAATTCTAAGGCCCATAATGCATTGAAACAAGCACAGTGAAACCAAAAACAGCATCCAAGATGGTGGACAATGTAAGATGTAGGCCAATGAAAAATCATATGTGTTCTATGATGAAAAATATTACAAAATAGTTAAATCTAATTGTATATGAAATATATTTTCTCAATATTTGTGTATAGTTATGTTGATCAGAGTGTTGCATTGATAGTTTACCAATATGATAATGGAAAACTCTAGTGAAGTCAATCATCAGTTGGTTTTGTGAGTTGCTGCCTAAGTAGAGTGTTTTCAAACTGGTCAGTTTTCAGTTAGTATGCTGCCTATGAAGGTGGTATTTTAAGGCTTTGTAAGCGCACTCATGATTTGAAGAGTATTTTAAAAAATTTTTTTTTTTCTTTCCAAATTCCAAGGCCCATAATGCACTGAAACAACCAAAAACAACATCTAAGGTCATGGACAATGCGAGAGGAATTAAAAATTTGTGTTTTAGGCTGAAAAATATAAAAAAATAGTTAAATCTAGCAAATTCTAGTGAAGTCAATCATCAGTTGGTTTTGCAAGTTTTTCCAAATTGAGGGCTCATTTCAGTTAGTATACTGCCTATGTAGGTGCTATTTTAAGACATTGTAAGCACTTACGCCGTGAATACTGTTTAAAGAGCAGTGTACTTTCTTTTGGCCCAATTCTAAGGCCAATAATGCATTGAAACAAGCACAGTGAAACCAAAAACAATATCTAACATAGTGAAAGGATGCAAAAGGAATTACAAATGTGTGTTTTAAGATGAAAAATAATATAAAATAGTTCAATCTAACTTCACAAACAATTTTGTTCTCAATATTTGTGGATTTGCATTGCATGTTGCTGCAACTTAGCGTCAAACTTTAGTGAAGTCAATCATCAGTTGGTTTTGCAAGTATTCCCAAATCGGTCACTTATAATGGCTCATTTCATTAGAACACTGTCTAGACTCTAGACAGTAGAGCAGCTCACTAGGTTTTGGAACACATCCCTCTTGCTGAGTTTTCAGGTCATCTGCACCAACAGATGTTCAATTGCTACTTAACTGTAGTTTGATTGGAGGAATGGCTGTGTTGTTGAGTTGAAGCTCCTTTAAGGTTTGTCTCCGAACTGCCGCCACAATGTTACTCATCTGAGGAACGGGAGGGGTAGAAAGACTGTGTTATTTGAAATGTCACCTTGGGACTGCTGGGCATCTGCTCCATGGGCAGCCTCCGCTTAATTACCAGGGAAACTATCCTGACCTTGGCTGACGGTAACGAGGGCAGCACACGAATGTCCTCATCCGTGCCTCCCAATGACATTATTTTAACTCGCGCTGAATTTATCATGAGGCAGAGCCCGACTCTAGAAGAATACTTATGTAAGTCGTCGTATCCGTCGCCATGACAACCAGCTGCACAGAAGCACACGCCGCCTCCCACAGCCTCCCCGAAGTGAGCTGTTTCCATGGCAACTGGGGGAATCAGAGCAGCATCCTTTTGATGATGCTCTTCAGAGATGACAGCCTTTGGAAGCGCAGCACAGCTTTTATGTGTCAGAAAATAAGAAAGTAGGTTACGTAGGAGAAATCTACAGCTCTGGGCACTGAAGCGACTGATGTTTCGCACAAATAGACTCGCGGTGCAGTGATTTATAATGCATTTTGCAGTTTTGCTGAGCAGAACTTAGAGGGAATTCAGTAAGAATAATGTTGTTTATTATTTAGAATGCGATATGTTCCAGCCCACACTAAAAAGTTTGCCGTAAATTGGTGGTTCTCAACTGGTGGGTCATGACCAGTGTTATTTAAGTATCATTGAGGTCGAATTGTAATATTTATTAATATATTTAGCTAGTTTGAATTTTTTATGATTTTCATTTTAATTGTTGTGTGTTTTTGTCATTTTTATTATTTATATTTGTTTTTAAAAAATATTTATATACTGTAGTTTTTATTTAAGTTTTCATTATTTTATTACATCAACCTTGGCAACTAACTGAAAGAAAATATTTGTATTTAATTTTTGTTAGTTTTATAGTTAACATTTAACTATAATGTGTGTATATAAATATATATATATATATATATATATATATATATATATATATATATATATATATAAAATACACATTTGAAATAAAATGTGTATTTATTTATTAATTTATGTCTATAGTTTTTAGTCATTTTTATTTCAGGTGTAGTTATATTTAGTACATCAATTAAACTAAATGAAAATGAGCGTTTTATATATATATATATATATATATATATATATATATATATATATATATATATCATGAATATCATGAACGAAACTACATGGTAAAATATGACTATATTAAATACGAGTCACTGAGATTTAATTTAATATTATTAATATCAACAATATTTAATATAAATATTTATAAAAGGATTTTTAAGTTTTTATTTTATCAATTGAAGCAGAAACAGTTGAGAACCGCTGCTGTAAATGGTTTCACATTGGTGTGATTAATTTTAATAATTGATTCTGTCACTGGCACTTACTGTTTTTTTTTTTTTTTTTTTTACTTTACACGTTTTGCTGCTGGCATCTCTGCTCAGTGTTTCCGTCATGCTGCTGTGTTCTCTGATCTGACAATCAGCAGACAAATGTCTGCCTCCAGGGCTCTTTCTCCTACCGTTACGCCAACAACAATCTGCTAATACACGTGGAAGCATCCGTCTTTTAGCAATAATCTCATTGCATCAGCACTGAGCAGTTTGTGGTTTTTGGCAGTGGCTTTTTTCATTAACCTTGAGCAACTTCCTATCAGTGTGTAACTGTAACAGCGGCCGAATCCCAACTGAAGGAAAGAAAGAAACAAAAACACCAGTGTCTGCACTCACTGTATTCGTGCTGGATAGAGTTTTATTTGTGTATTATCTACACTATCTGCTGAACATATGTTTTTTCAGTTTGTAAACTTACAGGTTGGCCTTCAAGAATACAGTACATCACTGCAGTGCTTTATATGTGGAGTATATTGCATTTTAACTTATTGTGGACAGATAAATTACTTATCATGAGAAACTTTGCATTGCATGTTTAGTATGTTAAATTAACCCTTCTGTTGCTTTGAAATCCAGTACTATTTTTTGTGTTGGGGTCAGATTGAGCCCCACTGGTTTCCATGCAAAAAATCACCAAATTGGCAAAAATCAACACTAAAGATTCATGTAAATCTGTAACAGAAAATCTCTATTGTAGCTTGTCAGAGGATGAAAAAATATTACGTGTGAGAAAAATTATAATTACCATCTATTTTTGTGTTTTTCTATTGTGTCAGGGGTCAGTTTACCTACATATTTATGTTCTTTGTCAGGACTACTTGTGTTGACTTTTGGTAAATTGGATGGAAACCAATGTGGGCCAATGTAACACCAACACAAAGGTCATAATTTCTGTGCAGCCTTTCCAAAACACATCTGTGTGCTGAAAATTTGCATGCACATTCATGACCCTAAAGGAGAAAAAGTAATCAAATTTCTCGAAGAAATAAATAGTTTAACTAAATTTCAAGCAAAAGAAAAAAAGAAAATCGAATATGGGTCAAACTGACCCCAACACAAAAGTCGTTCTCAGTCTTTCCAAAATGCATCTATGCATCACAACTTTGCATGCATATTCATGACCCAACATGAGAAAAAAAAAAAAATCACCAAATTTCAAGAAGAAATAGTTAGTTTAACTGATTTTCAAACAATTAAAAAATCAAATGTGGGTCAACATCACCCCAACACAAAAGTAACAATTTTTGTACAGTCTTTAAAACAAATTATGTGTCGAAACATTGCACTCACATTCATGACCCTAAATTAGGAGAAGTCATCAAATTTCAAGAAGAAATAAATAGCTTAACCAATTAAAAAATAAATAAATAAAAAAATAAATAAAAAAAATTGGGTCAGTTTGACGCCAGCACAAAAGTTCTAATAATTTCTGTACATCATTTCCAAAACACATGTATGTGTCAACACTGCATACCCATTCATGACCCTAAATGAGAAGCCACCAAATTTCATGAAGAAATAGCTAGTTTAACCAATTTTCAATCAAAAATTGTCAATTTGACCCCAACACAAAAGGCTGTATTCAGCTTTTCCAAAACATATGTATGTGTCGAAATTGTGCATGTACATTCTGACCCTAAATGAGAGTAAGCCACAAAATTTCATGAAGAAATAAAGTTTAATCCATTTTCAAGCCAAAAAAATTAAATGGGGGTCAAACTGAACTGACCCCAAAACAAAAAAAAGTCATAATTTCTGTACAGCCTTTCCAAAACACGTCAAAACTTTGCATGCACATTCATGACCCTAAATGAGTAATAGTCACCAAATTTAAAGAAGAAATAGTTTAACCAATTATCAAGGAAAAAAAATCAAATGTGGATCAAACTGACCCCAACATAAGAAGAGGTTTAATCATGAGTATAATCTGTTTAATATCAAGATAAATCAGTTTAACAAAAGGAAATGTTCCTAATGCAGCTGTGCTGTTGTAGTTGTTTGAGAGGTTTTGTCTTGGTTCAGCATTCAGTGCCTCCCACCCGCACACAGCAGAAAATAGCCCTGGCAGCAGCAGAGCGCACATCAAAGCCATCAGACACGTAATCTCCCATGAGTCACAGCTCAGCCCGCGGGAGGACAGCAACCACAGACACACTGCTCGCTGATCTCACCGCGCATTTAATGCGTTTGGTGCAGCAGCATTTATCTCCTTTAGCTGTTTGAAACGATGTCAGTGATTTGATTGGCTGGGCCATGTTGGTCAAATTCAAAACTGAAGGTCACAGATCCGTTTCTCATGGTGGGCCGATGGCAACCGGGGGAAATCTGAGCTGTAAGTGGGTCATGCGGCGCGGGCATGTCCACTGCTTTACGTAACAGGCCTCTTTGAAAGCTTCATTCGTGAGCTTTGTTTTCCACCGAGGGGAAGTTCTTTGAGTGTAGGAGAAAAATAACAAAGTTAAAAGGTCTTTGCATCTTTTGAAAATGAGGTCTTTACGATGAGGTACTTTACAGCAGTGGGTGACCGAGATGGTTTTTTTTTGGGGTTTTATATATATATATATATATAGAACTGGGTGACCGATGGCTGATATAATACTGAGATGCATATACAATGTAATTACAGTAAATGAAAAATGTTTAGAATTACATTCATTTTACCGTTTTTAATTTACAATATTTACACTTAAAATATTTATTACAATACTTAAAAATATGTGAAAACTGTTTTCTTTTTACTTTATTATCATTATTTTACAATATTTTTGATCCATTAAACTTGAAACAGTAATTTTTGTCGAATCTAGTAAAATTTCTTATTAAAGTCAAAAAATGTGCAATGCAACTTTGACTTCACTTTTATAAATAAAATAAAAGTGGGACCAACAATTTTTAAACCATTTTGTTCATTTTCTGTCAGTTTTTGGCCTTTATCTGATGTAGGAATCTGGTCTTGGAAATTTACAAAATTTCCACCCCCTGACTTCAGATAATTTGACTTTTTGAGGCATCAAAGTCAATACTGATCGTCACTCATCATACCAATAGTAATCTAAAGTGATAAAGG
This sequence comes from Spinibarbus caldwelli, assembly GCA_039654775.1. Taxonomy (NCBI): domain Eukaryota; kingdom Metazoa; phylum Chordata; class Actinopteri; order Cypriniformes; family Cyprinidae; genus Spinibarbus; species Spinibarbus caldwelli. The sequence continues at coordinate 2,742,455 of CM077243.1, forward strand.
TATATATCACAATTTTTATTATATTATTAATAATTTAGTAAAATGATTAAATGTTTTTAATTTTTTTACTTTTTTAATTTTAATGTCTTTTTTCATCATTATATTAAATTTTCATCCATAAACTTAATATAATTTTTGTTGATTCTAATCAATTTGATGAATTTTAAATAAAATTTTCTTCAGTAAATTCAAAGTGTCAAATAACACTGCAACATTGAGTTATTGTACTCAATTATTAAACACATTTTTTACTTTCATTTTCACGTAGTTTTTCATTATTATATTACAACATTTTTCATCCATTAAACACAATTTTCGATTATAGTGAATTTTATGAATTTTGAAGTGAAATGTCTTCAATAATTAAATTCAAAGTGTCAAAAAGGTGCACTACAACTTTGTCACTACTTTTATTTCGCTTCATTTTTAAAGATGTTTTTATTTATTTTTTAACTTTTCTTGTTCATATAGTTTTTCATAATTATATTACAACATTTTTCATCCATTAAACCTAACACATCATTTTCATTGATTCTAGACAATTTTATGGATTTTAAAGTAAATTTAAAGTGCCAAAAAGGTGCACTGCAACTTTGACACCACTTTTGTTTTACTTAATTTTTAAACAAGGTTTTTATTGTTTTTTGTTTTTTTTTTATTGTTACTTTGATAATTTTATTTAGTGTGGAATGGTTAAATATCTGCACATTTAATCGCCTGGCTGACATAAAGTATCACTACTATAGGTGCTATAGCTACTATTTACTGGTGTGCTTTATGGCATTGCAAGACCAGCGTAGTGTTTACTTAATGTTTATTAATAACCTCCAATTTTATTCAGTAAAGGTTTTAGTTGCACATATCTAATGCCTCTTTATCTGCTGAGGTTTGTTATTAATGGCTGTGACCTTTCAAATCTCATCAGCATGGTGAACAGCGGAAGCTCTTCAGAAAATCCTCATGGGGAGTTTTTACTTGATTGACGAGTAATGTGAACTAACACCTTCATCAGAGGCGCTACATCAACCACATCATCTCCAACTCCAACCGCTTTGATCATTTTCTGTCAGTTCTTGGCTTTTATCTGATTTAAGAATCTGGTCTTGGAAATTTCCATAATGTCAACCTCTGACTTCAGATCATTTCACTTTTTGAGGCGTCAAAGTCAATGGTGATAAATATTGTCACTCACTTTACTAATAGTAATCTAAAGTGATGAAGGTATCTTCTAACACTCAAAACTAATATTATAGAACAATTCTGAATCTAAATTCAATGAGAAACATGTGAAATCTTTGAAAAATGATAGCTGTGTGGATATTTACCATGGTATAGCAAAATTTGCACTATATCTCACCATACAAACCAATTGCATCAGTGCAACTTAGACTTTCATAGTATTTTTATTGGCATTATTCAAATGTCACTGGGGTTACATGTTGTTGCTTATTGCGTCAGCTTTTAGCACTTTAGGTAAATCTTTTTTCCACAGAGCAACTGTAGCAATCAAGTGTTGAAATCACAAACATGCATGATAACACAGACACACACTTTTGAGAAGCTGATGGTGATAAAAGAGGTTGGGGAGTTTCCACCACTAGCCCTGACAATTGACATTTATTTACTCTGTTTTCCAGATGCCGTTTCACTAGCAGACGAGGTTACAGGCTAATGTGTGAACCGCAGCTCTCATGATGTGGAAGAAGACCTGTTATTGAGGATCAAACTTTCTCTGCTTAATTGCGTAAAAAAAGTATGCATAAATATGCATTCCACCTTGGAAAAGTGCAATTAAAAAATTTTCCTTTTCTCAGTTGAGATATTATAGGCAATAGTTCACCAAAAAATTATAATTAATCAGATTTGGAAAAATGTAGCATTCCATCATTTGCTCACCAATGGATGCTCTGCAGTGAATGGGTACCGTCAGAATGAGAGTCCAAACAGCTGATAAAAACATCACAATAATACACAAGTAATCCACACCACTCCAGTCCATCAGTTAATGTCTTGAGATGTTTTTAACTTAAAACTGTCACTTCTGGCTAAAATACAAGTCCATAATCCATAATAACGCTTCCTCCAGTGAAAAACGTGGTCTGGTCTGAATCAGGAGAGAAATCTGCACAGATCAAGCACTGTTTACAAGCCAAAACAGTTGAAAACAAATATTTCAGTGGATTTTGATGTGAGAGAAAACAGGAGATGGACTTTTTCACTGGAGGATGCGTTATTATGGATTCATATTTTAGCAATGGTTTGAAGTTAAAAACGTTTTAATGATGGATTTATTTCTTACAAACACACAGAGTTTGGCTTCTCAAGACATTAATTGATGGACTGGAGTGGTGTGAATTACTCGAGGTTTATTGTGATTTTCATTCTGACGGCACCCATTCACTGCAGAGGATCCACTGCTGAGCGAGTGATGGAATGACACATTTCTCCAAATCTGTTTCCATGAAGAAACGACCAACATTACTTGCACTTGTGTTACAGATAGCAGTAGATTGTGCAGCATCATCAATGATTTTGTGAATTATATGAATGTATGATATTGGCACTGAAAACAACACTTACATCATCATGTAGGTGTTGGACATGTGACATCGAGAAGCTCAAACATGACAGGAATGAACACGCCATCATGTTGAGTGGGACGCCTGCGGTCACATTTTCAACATGCTGGGACATTCTGTACAAATTCACTATATATTCACAATACAAGCCAGTCACATATGAGCTGCAATAGTTACTAGATGAATCCAGTGGTTTTCTGGTATTGTTACACGTTTGAACCAGTTTCCTTTCCAGAATGTGCATTTGTTAATGCACTGTGAGACCTTATGAACCTAGAAATACAATGAAACTAAAACACTTTCATTTGTCATGACTAATGGGGCCTAAACCTGAGAATTTAATTATTCTTCTGAAAGAGCTTGAGGCATAATTCACTGTCATTTTTCCAAAATCAACAATATAATGACACATTAAAAGAAAATTCCAGGTTATTACAAGTTATAAGCTCAGTCAACAGCATTTGTGCAACAATTATTTTAAACTAATGAATGTTTTCATTTAGAAATAGATTACAGTGAGGAATTTACAATGGAAGTAAACTGGGCCATTGTTTGAAGGATTTAAACATTCATTCTTCTGTTAAAATGTGTATTTTTGACTTGTAAATTTGTTTTTAACTGTCATTTCTGTGTTTATTGGACTGCAGGCTGGTTTACAGTGGACCCGTGTGGTTTTGACTGATCTCACATCTGGGTAAACAGGAGACAGAAAGAGACGCTGGTGTGTTGTTTGCAGAAAGACTCTGTGGAGAATGCTAATGGAGGACAAACCATAGAGGCATCAGTCCAGACAGAGACGGCAGGATAATCTATTAAGACCAGAGGAAGGTAGGGAAGATCTCTGAGTTTGAGCATTAGAGTTATCAAAGCCTAATGGCCAGAAACGCCTTCAAAGAGACGCCTGTTATTGTGCTGAATGTTAGGAGAGCTGTGCTGCTTCTCTTCTGAGTGATTTCTGCTGATAAAAAGAGTAGATATATATACTAGAGGACAAACCTGAGTTACTTTATATATAGAGACCAGAATATCATAGAGACTTGAGCCTGGCAACCACCAAAAACATCTTGGCAACCATATAGCAACACCCTGGCAACTAATGTCTTTGCAACCACATAGCAACGCCCTGGAAACCACGAAAAATATCTTAGCAACCACATAGCAACAACCTGGCAACTAACGTCTTAGCAACCACATAGCAACACCCTTGAAACCACCAAGGACATCTAAGCAACCACCTAAAAATACCCTAGCAACCACATAGCAACGCGTTGGCAACCAGCAAGGACATCTTAGCAACCACATAGCCACACCCTGGCAACCATCATCTTAGGAACTACATAGCAACACCCTAGCAACCACCAAGGACATCTTAGCAAACACATAGCAACACCCCAGAAACCACCAAGAACATCTTAGCAGCCAACTAAAAATTCCCTAGCAACCACATAGCAACATCTTGGCAACCAACAGGGACACCTTAGCAACCACATAGTTATGCCCTGGAAACCACCAAGAACATCTTAGCAACCACCAAAAAAATGCCCTAGCAACCATTTAGCAATGCCTTGGCAACCACCTTCTTAGAAACCCCATTGCAACACCCTGGCAACCACCAAGAACATCTTAGCAACTGCCTAGCAATGCCCTAGCAACCACTAAGGTCATCTTAGCAACCAAACCGCAACACCCTGGCAACCAGAATCTAAACAACCACAAAGTAATGCCCTGGTAACCAACAGGAACTTGTTAACAACCACATAGCAACACACTGGCAACCACTTAGCTGGGTAGATTACTTACAAATTGTAATCCGTTATTGATTCCAGATTACATGACAAAATTTGTAGTCAGTAACGTAATCCGTTACATTACACATTTTAGGTAATATAATCAGATTACTTTTAGTTTACTTATAGATTACATTTGACTTAACTTCTTTATCACATTGATTTAAACAGGATAATCTTGTACCATAATGATTTTAAAAAAAAATGCAAAGAGTAAGTAAATATGTTTCATTCATTGTAATTTACAACTTGGAAGTGCATTAAACATTATATTACATCAAGGTTGCCCAAACTAGGGTTCGTAAGGTAACTGCACGGGGTTTGTGAGTTTAATGAAAAGCTAACAATTAATTAAATCATAAAAAAATTTAAATTAAAAAACTAATTTTAAAACAAGGATAGTCTCTTCAATCGGCGACCATATTTGCAATGCCTCCGAGCAGCTCCTACAAGACCAAGTTCTATCTTAATGAATGGGGGATTCCTGAAATCTCAAAAACTGCTCGCTGAACTCACAAATTAAATGACATATGTCAAATCAGCAACAAAAATCTAATATTAATTGCCCTATGAATGTTGTTTTTTATGCTCAAATAGCATTTAAAAAAGCTTATTTTTCAGGCTAGACCAGCCAATGAGCATGCACAGTCATTGAAAGACAAAAAGCCTTCCAAAGACATAATAATAGTAAAAATGCAATGTTGAAACCTTTCTTAAACATGAAATGATTTTTATAAATCCAGTGGTCAAATGCTGTGTCGCCACCTGACTAATGACAGTCTATGTGTGAATGTCCACAAAACTGGACTTTCTGAATGTATGTAATCGGTAGGCTATTTTAGAAAGGAAAATTTAAAAGATGAAAAGGAGAAATTAGGGAGAATTAATGAATTATGAATAATTTATTGCATATTATTGAATAATATGTAATCATGTAATCCATAAAAAAGTAACTGTAGTCTGATTACGAGTATTTTAAAATGTAACTTACTCTAATTACAAGTACTTAATTTTTGGAATCCGATTACGTAATCCAGATTACATGTAATCAGTTACTACCCAGCTCTGTGCCCTAGCAACCACATAGGAACAGCCTGGCAATCACTAAGAACATCTTAGCAACCACCTAGAAATGCCCTAGCAATCCCTATGGATATCTGCATAGCAACTGCATAGCAACACCCTGGCAACCACCATCTTAGCAACCAAATAGCAACGCTTTGGAAACCACCAAGAACATCTTAGCAACCACCTAGCAATGCCCTAGCAACCACTAAGGTCATCTTAGCAACCAAACAGCAACACCCTAGCCATCACCATCTAAATAACCACACAGCAACGCCCTGGCAACATCGCTCATTGTTTTTTTTTTTTGTTTTTTTGTGGACAATTGATTTCTTTTCTATAAAGACAAAAATCTGTCTGTTTGTCCTTTCAGAAAGCTGCTGAATGACTTTCAGACGTCTAGCACACGTAGGCCTGTTGTTGGTGGATCTGTTTTGGTCTCTTGCGTGTCTGTGTGTGTTCAGGATTCACTGCACTCCAAAGTATTTTTGCACTTGCGTTCTTCCCGTAAGAGCAGGCAGGCTGCCACATGCTCGCACGCCCCGTCCACATGATCTGAGAGAGAGAGAGAGAGAGAGAGACAGGAGGGGGAGGCTCTTAATGCAGTGAGTCAGCACTCCAGACTCCATTTCATCTCCATCCTGAGCGACCAACACGACTTAACCCTTTCCTACCTCCACTCTGCTTCACTGGCAGCTTCTAATGACCTTAATACTGGGAGCAGGGATATACATCATCATTTCTTTTTCATGTAGCCTGTCCTGTGTTATATGTATATATCTTTGCTGAAAAAAAATAAGAAAAAAGTATATAATATATATATATATATATATATATATATATATATATATATACTTTTTATTCATTACAGTTTTTCTCAATCGATTTGATACATTTCTCCAAACTCAGGTCACTGTTCTCAAAACGGTTAACACCGTGATCTGAACACTTTGTAATTGTCCTAAACAGATTGTACGTTTTCATTCATTTCATACAAATTACATGTTCCAGACACTTATAAAGTGTTGTAGTATGAATCCTGATAGTACAAATTTTTAGCCCTCCTATGACAACTTCTGTTATTTACTGTAAATGTTTTTTAGAATTGACGTTTGAGATCATTCAGGTGGACAATCAAGAACATTTTGAATGAAACAGGAACATTGTTGACATGGTGGTCCAGAACAACATAACCAGCCACAAAGGAAGAGGCCTGTGGAGATGTTGAGACAGGAGCTTGTCAAGCGTGGATTTTACAATATATTACAAGAGAAAACGGTTATTATTAATCATTGTGAAAATATTTCAAAATTTTTGAAATTCTGTGACAGAATTTTCTAAATTTGTCTACGTTTGAGAAATTTCTTAATGTTTAACTGTCAATACAGAGGCGTAGCAACATGTAGAACAACACATTTACGGTTCATTCAGTAAACAGTAGTTATATTTGTGTTTCATTTTGCTTGGCTGCGATGCAAAGACAATAATGTTGCAAAATAACAACTTTAAGACCAAGTGCGTTACTGCGGTAAGCATGCCTGTGTTCACCGGGTTCACACACAATGAGGGAGAGCGAGACGGCGGACAGAGAATGTAGGTCACATTCCTGAGCTGAATACTTTCCGAGCCACTCAATCACAGCAGGATTTCCAGCATTTCACTGAAGGCCGTCAAACAAAAGCATTTCCCGTGTTTCCCCCCAAAACAGAGACCCGCGGGATCAAAGCTGCCACAGCTCAGTCGGCCTTTGTGCGGCTTACAGCTGAGATTGACCCGTCTGCACTGATGCTTGCGTAAATATGACCGAACTGAAGCTTGTAGCTGCACACAATGCTTTTGACATGCACAAAATCAAATCCAGATTGGCTGACCTCTCAAACACACACACATCTAAATGGGGACGTTACATAGACTTCTACTGTTTTTAAATACAGCTAGTTATAAATACTGTAACCTAACCCTAACAGAAAACTTTCTGTGTTTTTACAATTTCAAAAAAGCTTTATTAATTTTTATACTGTTTCTACAACTTCCAATTACAAATCTGCCCCCAAAATATGGTTAAAAAGTAATAAACACACAAAAACACTCATTATACCTCCAATACGATGCAGTAATTCGCCAGTGCTCCTTTCTTCTGAACCCCTTGGTCATTATGCTTTTCAGCAGATTTTATTTACAACTGACTGCATTTCTAAAAATATTAAAATTAATTGTTTTCATGATATTTTGTCATGCTAACGGTTTTAAAAACTTCTCTATTCTTCCACCGATGGAAACTGAACACCATACTAAAATACTCAAGTATTATTAGTATTTATATACTACAAGTATTGTTTTAGTATTTATATACTGTTATTAAACTTTTATTTTTATATTTTCAGTTTTAATTTTAGTTTAATTTTTAGTAGTTTTTATGTGCGATTGTCATTTTTAACATTTTTAGTTATTTCTAAATTATTTTAATTCAGTTTTAGATTGTTTTATTTCAGTAATTTTAATACTTTAGCGTAAACTCATTTCAGTTTGCTGCCAAGGCAACATTTCTATTTCTCGTTTAGTTCAAGTTTTTCATCTAATATTTATATTTAATTTCATCTTTAAGTAGGATGCATTAAATTAATTAATAACTAAATAATTAACTAAAATAAAACTTTTATAAAGAAATTAAAAATTTTATTCAGCAGTAATTAATTTAATGCATGCCTTCATGATAAAAGTATTAATTTCTTAAAGTAACTTCTTAAAGTATTAAAAATCTTACTGACCCCAAACTTTTTAAGGACTTTTTAAGGACACACACACACACACACACACACACACACACACACACACACACATATATATATATATATATATATAATATAAAATGTACATAAAGACACAAACATGTTAAAACCATTAAGAAAATGAATAGGACTTTTGTCTATTATGCTCTATAGAAAAAAAGGAAAAGTCAAATCCTGTTTCCTCCAGCTAAGCGCTTCAGTCATTCATACTCTCTCTCACATACATTCGTGAGCCTGTTTTTCAAGTGAGTCACAAAGAACGGTTGCTCTCACACACACACACACACACCCCGCAGATCTAATTCCAGGAAGCAGCTGCTCAGCTGCAGCAGATGATGATCGCCTGTATCAGGCCTGTGAATCACACCTCTGTTTTGACTCCCGTTTTTTTCTTTCTCTTTCCTCAAAATCGGGCGGGGAAGAATGTGGCGTATGGCGCGGCTCCAGAGGGAGAAGAGGACAGAGATCAGCACAGACAGGATTGTTCAGGGAAGGGATGGTGGTGGTGCTTTATTACACAGCTGCGGGGTGCATTTCAGAGGCCATCATGTCTGGACCTGAGTATTAAAGCGCAGCTGTGATTGAACACAAAGATGGGAAGAGAGAGAGAGAGAGAGAGAGAGAGAGAGATCTGAGACAATGATGTCACGCGTTCCCGCCAGCGATGAGAATCAGTGGAATTTAATGATTCCGGTTTAGATTCCTTAACTGTTTTGGATCCTTAACAAAACTCCTAGTACTGCACTGCTGTACTTAAAGGGACAGGTCACTTAAAATTAAAATTCTGTCATCATTTACTCACCCTTCTTTTGTCCAATTCGAGTTATGAATTGAATGACCTGCAGTTCAGTGAATCAGTCAAGAACGGCTCCACCCGTGTGAGTCAGACTGATTCACACTGATTTTTGATTCTTTTTAATCAGTTGATCGTGAGTTGGACTGCCGGACAGTGTTGTTATCGTTAACTAAAATGAAAAAATATAATAATATTTTAATTCTCATAACTATAACAGATTTGAATGGTTTATTGAAATACACTGGAAAAAAATGGTGTAGAAACAATTTTCTCTCATAAAGTGCTAATAAATTTCACAAATAATTACAAGCAAGTAAAATTGAATTAAACATGAAATTTTGAAGTAGAGAGACTGAAATTGTAGTTTAATTTTAGTTAACAATAACAACACTGATTCACTTCATATATTTCAATCAAGCACACAAACTGCAGCAACTTCTAGACAGTTCGTTTACAGCATCTTCAGTAATTGCTCTAGAGGAGAACTGAAATTAGCCATCTTGTTTAATGGTAATTGTATTAATAGACAATGACGATGATGTAGGCTTGAAGAAAAGAGGATGGTTTAGTCAGTGGGGTGTGTGTGCCCTTAACCTACTTAAAATAGTGTGTCAACTAATACGTCTCTGTGGCGTTTCCTGTCTGAACAATGACACTGGAGAGTAGAAGAATAGCGAGCGAGACGAACTTCCCCCTCCTCCCGGGCCGCAGCACTTCATTTAGGAAACCGTGTCAATGTGAACCTCTGTCACACTGCAGGCTCAGAATAGCCACTGTTCCCTTGGTAGCCGTTTTTTCCTTCTCTTTTTTTCATTGCTGGAATCGCTTTCATGTGAGGATGGTGTGCTGTTGCTATGGCTCTGCTGATTGCTGGTTTAAGTTGATAAATATGTTATGCACACATGATCAATAATGCAGTTCACGGGGAAACACACATGCATGTGCACATGCAGTAAAATTGTCTAATGCATTGTAAGAAATGGTGGTTTATTAGGTGCATTTAATATATTCCACTGGTAAATCCAGCTGCTTCATGTGTCTGGTGCCACTGATGGTGTGATTTCTTACACTATTTGATGTTACCAGACAGGAATTGAGCTAACCGACAGAACAACCTGTTAAAGTTGGGATAGCGTTAGTTTAAGTCCATACACAAAATGGCAAGATCTGAGTGATTGTGGCTCCAGTCTAAATGGTTGATGCTATGCAACTTCCAGTAATCAGGAGAGGCACCAGTCTGCCTGGAAATGTGTGAAGTTGATGTAATGGGTTAAATAAAATAAATATGCATCCAGTTTTTAAAAAGATACTAAGAGTTTAATTTGAGGCGCTTAGAAGCAAGTAAACTAGATGCACACAAGTAGAACAGTTGTTTTCTGAGTTGTGTCTCTGATATAAACAGTGTAATAACTATAGTTTAAGATAAAACCACCTCTAAATGGATTATAAAAACAAAATGTGATCACTTACTTGGGGAGATCTTGGATGTGTGGTTACAAAGGCTCAGAGTTAATTCCCTTAAAAAAATAGGAACATTTCGAGAGATCCATAGGGTTCATGTCAGTCAAGACAGTCATGATGTATAAATTCCATAAAGTGTGAAATTTTACAGATACCAAAGAAAACCCATAAAACAACAACAACAAAATATATATATTTCAAAATATCGCCACAAATGCATTGCTAATATAGATGTTAAAATATATTTATATTAGTGTATTTTCACTTAAGTTTACTTATATTTCTACCAAAAACTCTACTATTTTAACATCTATAGTGCAAATAAATAAATGAATATATATATAGTCAAAAATATATTTTGAAATATATTTAGCACTCAAAAAATTAAGCCTTTTTTTATTTATGCAATTTATGTAATAGTAAAATTCTATCAAAATGAATTGAATCATCCTTTTAATTAATCTATTGATTGAATAACTGATTAAGGACTGTTCAGTTATTCAATTAAAATATGAAAGGATTATTCAATTTAATTTGATGAAATTTTACTATTAATTAAATTGTGTAAATCTTAAAAAAGGCTACTTTTTTTTTTGATTGTGCCTTTTTTCATTTACAAGAATGTGTTTGCCTCTTGTAATATAGATATAGATATCAAATATATTTTTCCCTTCGCAATATAGATTTAGATATACTAATATATATTTAAGTAAGAGAATGTGTGTGTAATATATATATATAATATATAAAATATAAAATATAAGTTTTTAACTTTGCATATAAACATGTTTTAAGATCAGAAATGTTGCAATATATATTTAGACACACTAATATATTTTTATATTTTTGAACTTTACTTATTGTTTGCAACATATTTTTAACATATATTCATAATCATATTTTGGCCTGACCAAAAAAAAAAAAAAAAGATGAATGAGCATGCATGACTGTGTTTGTGAATCATATACATGTACATGCAGCGCTGTCGAAAACCGAGGCATCCTGGCATCCAGATCTTGTTAAATCACGAACGATAATCATTTCCATCGCAGTCGCCAGCTGAATCACGGCTGGAGAGCTCAGGATGCACATCACTGCTTCATGACATCACAGTTTACTCTTTCAATCAAGAATACCAGCAATTCTGAGTCAGTAAAGCAGTCAGGTTTGTACAGCCACAGGGAAGGGTTAGAAATCTCACAGGCTTTTTAAGATGAGCAGAATGGCGCCTGTGTTTGAAGCTTGGCCGCACTTTTATTAAATAATTGAGTCGACAGATTAAAGTTGCAGCAGCGTTGAGTCCTCTGGGGAACAAGTGGAGGTGGGACCCATCTGCGGATGGATGGATGGGTGAATAAAGTACGACTCATTTCCTGGCTGGAGAAACCCTATATCTGATGCTGGTACTTCCAATAGGAAGTTCGTCCAGGGCGCCCGTGTGCTTCTGAGTCAGGGAGCTGTTTGGGTTGACGCCATGTTGCTCTGGCTTTCAGGAATCCTTGCGACGCTGCCAAGAGCTCTCAGACAAAGCAAACCCGCCGAGATCTGCCTCTCCCCTCAACTCACACACATGGAAGCCATTTGAGAGGCTTGGCTTGGAAACGGAGTCAAATACTCTCGAAATGACAGACTGTATTTGTGTCATTTCTTACAGACTTTCCATGTTCACTTACTGTAAAAAGACTAGTCATACAAAAGGCCTTCTGTCTCGGTACTACAGACACTTCAATGGGTTTCTTATATAAGTGCAGTCCTCTGTGATCATACATTGCTTAAAATGGGATGTTTTAGTGCAAAAATTAAAATGATGTTATTCCCCTTTTCCTTTCACTTTGATTATACTGAAAAGAGTCTAAGATATTCTTCAGCGTTTATAAAATACAGTTTCAGTCTTTATACTTCAGAATTTCCCATTCAATTTAATATTGTAATTATCTGTGAAATTTGCTAGCAATTTCTGAGTGAAAGTTAAATTAAATTAAATTCAAGTTTATTTGTATAGCGCTTTTCATGATACGTATTGTTGCAAAGCAGCTTTACAGGAAATTAAGTTTCTACAATATTTATATATTGCAGATACTTAATATATTTAACATATGGCAAAATTTGGTAATTCTGCATGTTGTCTGAGGGTTGGCATCATCTGAGGTCCTCTGAGGGGTTGGCATCATCTCTTCTCAGGTGTTTGGTCATCTCAGATCATTTAAGGGTTGGATCCAGACTGAATCTTGTGTAATTCCTAGTTACCACGGGATGTTAATGTAAATTTAAATAAGCACGTTCATTTATGATACCTTTTGTAGTTTCAGCCTCAGACAACAGTCCTTTCACTCTCCATCTGACATAAAAACCGGTTGATAGAGGATAAAGAGTTTTGAGAAGAAATTAATCACTGGATTTGCCTATAGGTTGGTGGAATCAGATCTTTGAAAGATTGAATGTCATATATTCATGAAATCAAAATTGGAGTATGTTTCACGAGAAAACACTGTGCAAATTCAGTTTTTCTACTTCAAAATTTCATGTTTAATTCAAAGTGTTATTTGCTGTTTCTTTGTAATTATTTGTGAAATTGAATAGCAGTTTCTGAATTAAAATATTCCAGGTAAAACCTACACCAAAATATTGGTCCATGTCTGTCCAAACTTTTTCCAGTAAAATGGTCTTTAAAATGAGAATACAGTTGCAAACTAAAGACTATTCCACTTGATCTCGTGAGAAAACGTAACAATTTTACAAGGTGCTGACTTACAGTGTAATTCATACGGAAATATATGATTTTTAGACAATAAAAGCATGAGATTTTACCACTAAACCTTTGCAAATAGTTTTTGTTCCCAGCTAACAGGGAACATTCTCAGAACATTACTGCAAGGTTCTCTCAAACGTTCCTCCAGTAACACTATTAGAATGTTTGTTCAAAGTCATCTTATCTTTAAAATGTTCTCAAAACATTAGCACAAAACATAATTTATACATCATTTAATTTAAAAACGTTAATGAAAGCTGTGAGAACGTTCACTATAGAATGTTCTAAAAAAGAAACAAGCCTTCAATACATCAAAATAGAAACGCTGCTTATCAAGTCATTTGGACCTTTTAGACTCAAATCAGGTAGAAAACGTTAGAATGGTATTCACTGATAGCCGTATTCAGTACACGCAGACATTTCTAACACTCGGTTGCATCATCTGATTTATGCTCCTCTGTTTTACACTGGTTTTTACGGTGTACAGCATCTCCTGCTCAGACTGTTTGTCATGTTGCTGTGGTTGTGTGGGATCTCTGTGTCTCTGTGCTCGCCGTTGCTATATTACACTAAAAACAATCGTCCCACCCCAGCAGCAGGTTCATGTGGGCCTTGCGGCCAAACCCCTGTGGCTCCTTCTGTTTATTATGGTCTGTTTGTTTGGCACTACGGCAGACTGCATGAAAACCCAAGCAATGAACCGGTGAGGACCAGCCAAGGCACATCTGGGGAGATCAAATGTAAAGATTTAAGAAAAACACACTGATTAAACACTAATATCTGGGTGTTATATTAGACAGCAACTTGTCTTTTGAATATCATATTTCCCATGTTACAAAAACAGCATTCTTCCATCTTAGAAACATTGCCAAGCTACGAAACATGTTACCTGTTTCTGATGCAGAAAAGCTAATTCATGCATTCATGACCTCTAGACTGGACTATTGTAATGCACTGCTAACTGGTTGTCCTGCATCTTCAATAAACAAGCTACAGGTATAGTCCAAAATGCAGCGGCTAGAGTCCTTACCAGGTTCCTTTCTCTACCCACTCCACCGCCTTATAGACTTACACCTCTTTCTTTAACGCCCCAACCCCCCACCCCCCGTTTTTATTTTTATTTATTTATTATTATTTTATTTTATTTTATTTTATTTTATTTTATTTTATTTTATTTTATTTATTTATTTTGCATATTCGTTCTTGCTTTTTGTATACTTTTCCTTTTATTATTACTCTAAAGCAATTGTGATAAATGTGTAAACGATTAGGAAAACAGCATATCCTGTGTTGAGTGTATGATTAACCAAGCAATTTTCAGTTTAGGGACAATCGAAAATAAACCATGTTCTTTTGATAGAATGACAAATGACAGTTTTGTTTGTTGTGTTTGGACAAATGGTACATAAATGTTTGTGATTTGTGTAAAACCTTTTTTCAGATATTTGAAAGTATTGGTTGGTTGTATTAACTATTGTGAAAACATTTGAGAGTTTTATGCACTTTGTGCATAATTTGTATGAAATGAATGAAAACATACAATCTGTTTAGGACAATTACAAAGTGTTCAGATCACTGTGTTAACTGGTTTGAGAACAGTGACCTGAGTTTGGAGAAATGTCAAATCGATTGAGAAAAACTGTAAGAGGTTAAAAAAAAAACAAGAGAAAGAATGGTATTTTTAATTATATTACTTTATTTATTAATATGAAAAGTCATTGTTTTATTACTTGTTTTATTTATTTATTTTTTTTTTTTTAAGAATTTTTATTATTTAGAAATATATTTGTAAAATGTTACCAAATTATTTCTTTCAGGGATAAAAACTTTTTAAATGGGTGCAGTTTTAACTTTATTTACAATCTTGCAATTAAGATCAATAACATTCTGCAATGCAATATAAATATAAATGCATCATAAAGATTCAAGTTTGTTCATGTAGAATCAATGCAATCCATCTCTAAAATAACATTTGTGTACAGCTGTGTAAAATATATCAATTTTTAGCATTTGCACAGCACTGACAAGCATAAAGAGACTTGAATGATAAAAGCATTGAAATTACAGTATGGGAAACGATGCAAAATCAGTCCAGGGAGTGGACAAAAGCAAGTGAAAATACACACATATTATTACCACCAAAATGACGATGAGTGAGATAAACAGAGTCTGTGCCCTCCTGAACGAGCCGCGTCTCTTCCATTCAGCATCTTGTTCTTTTTTCTTCATAATCCCACCTGTGTAGGTTTACAATATCCGACGCAAATAGCCCACGGGCTTCGTTTTTTTTGTCCCGCAACTGTTGCAAACAATCTGTACAATCTACTCCACCTTGCTTTCAGGCCTGGGCGATGTCTTAACAGGCCCTCGGGAGAGACGGGAGAAAAGAAAGAAAATATGGAGGTGAGTGAGAAACAAAGCACAGAGACTCTTTGTTCGGTGGTCTTTGCAGGCTCATAGATGTGGTGTGATGGGGTTGAATGGGCTGTGATGGGTCCTTATGGAGCAGGTGGGTCTCCTCTGATGCCTACACCTCCTGTTCGCCCCTGGGGCCCTGAATGCGTGGCTGATGTAACACCACAGGTGTGGACGGGTCTGGAGTCACCTGAGCGGAGACTTACGGCTGCATTCATGCTGCTTTTGTGAGTTTGTGGTTGATTTTTTGTCAGGTTGTTCACATGACCTTTTCAGAATGGCCCGTATTATTTACATTTAGTCATTCAGCAGACTCTTTTATCCAGAGTATCATCACAAGCATATCAGACACTGATCTGACACACCTAAACTGACTCGTATATTATAACACCCCCGCATTTTTGTTATTATGTTTATATTTAGTTAATATAAATGACATTAATGACATTTATTAATATAATCTACCTGTATTTCATTAATGAATTTAAATACATTATTAATATATTAACAAATTCTATTTTAATTATCAGTTATTTTGTGTTAATTATATTATTGTAGTAGTTATTAATATTTTGAATTAGCTAATATTTTTCTATTTTTATTTTGAATTGAATTAGCATTTATTTTTATATTTAAATTTATATTTAATTATATTTTAACTAAAATATCTATATTCATATTTTAATAAAAAGTAATAGTCATTTTATTTTACATTTAGTTTACGTTTTACTAATTTTGTGATTCTGTCATTTTTAGTTTTCATTATTAGTTTTATTTTTTATTATTTAACTGTTATTTCAGTTTTACTAAATAAATGCAACTATAAAATGCTACTATAAAATACTAGTATTTTAGCATTTATTAATATTTTGAATTAGCTAATATTTATCTATGAACATTTTGAAATATTTTGATGTGAATTCGCATTTGTATTTATATTTAAATTAACATTATTTAGTATATTTGTATTAAAATGACTATTTTTAAATGATAGTAATTATATAAATTATATAATTTAGTTTTTATTATTTTAAATTATTTTAATTTAGTTGAAGTTTTAGTTAAATTAGCATATTAGCACAATTAGCATTGCCATTTTTTATTAGTTTTATGTTTTATTATTTAACTTTAGCTTATTTTATTTCAGTTAGTTGCCGAGACACTTTTTAAGTTTACATTTTTCTCTTAATAGTTATATTTAATTTTATTTCAGCTTTATTTTAAGTAATGCAAATAATTTTTAATAGTGTAGTTTTAGCCAAAAGTAACAAGACTGTTATTTATTTATTAGTTCACTATTTTAGAGGTCTAATACCTCAATTGTGCCACTGGCCATTTTTTGCTGTCCTCCATTTTCTTTATGCTAAAGTTAAATAACCATATAATTATGGCAAATGTTGAGGTAGAATGATGTAAAAATAGCATGAATGAATGCGATTTTGCACTGAGAATCATGTGTCCAAACAGGAAGCTTCACTTTTTATCACACATTTCCAGTGAACCACAGAAGCCATTGCAATGTGGAATCATTTCTTTTCTCTTTTCCACAATGACCTCGTTTAATCTCGTCACTCCAGGTCTTTCAGCTCTGCATTTCTAGGAATATTTTTCTGTTTTATTTCACCGTTATCACGGTGCCACAGTTCTGCATTTTTCTGGTCAACTCAAAACAATGGAAATGCCTTCTTTTTTTTCCCCGTGAGGAGTTTTCTGTGTGACTGTTGTTGGATGTGGTCTGTCCTACATAACTTGAGAAGGCCTTTGAAGCAATCTAGGCCAAAGCCACAGCAGAGATTGGCTTTGACAGGGAAAAAAATTAAAGAGCTATTGAAACTAGTTCATGTCACATGGAGCTCACTTTATATAAAACCATTTGAAGCGGGCATGCCTTTGAATTCTGAAAAAATAACATCCGAGCTTGTATTTAAAGAGACAGTTCACTCAAAACAGAGCATTCTGTCATTATTTACTCACCCTCATGTCGGTCCAAATCCGTATGCTGCGGGTTTTTTTCCCATGCAACACAAACAGAATTTTAATTATATCTGCACATAGCTCTTATGGCAATGTGAGATAGAGAAGTTAAACTTTTCTCAACTGTTGAATGCATGATTGCACATAGTTTTGCAAATATACTCTCTTTTGGAACATGCTTTAAAATGGAGATATTGGAACAGATCTAGTGTTTAGACTTATGGTTCAAAAGGGCAAACTAGTTGAAATAGTGTCATTATAGGTCTCTAATTCTCTCTAATTGTATCATATTATTAATATATTAAGATTTAAATATCACACAGCTGGTGCGCAGTCCAATTCAATGATTTTTTTTGCAGTTCTCTTAAAAGAATCAATTGAATCAGTTGCAGAATCATTCTGAAATAAAACTTGCAGTGCAGCATGCAGTTCAGTTCACAAACGAATCACTTGATTGACACGGTTCTTTTAGGGTAAGTGAATCAATTGAAACTATTGTCGAATCATTCTAAAAAATAAATAAATAATTAAATAAATAAACAAATAAAAATAAGTTATAGTGGAATGTGCTTTTAAGTTCCCAAACTAATCGCTTGATTGTCCTGTTGTTTTAAATGAATCAAATGAATTGATTGCCGAACCGATCACCTTCACTTTGGATAAAAGTGTCAAAAATAAATGTAATTGTCACTTGCTCACTGAATTTCAGACTATGGTGTCTGATTCAAAATGAGCTGAGATTCGTTACTGTTTTTGAAAACTTGTCTAATTCACACACTCATCGCTTGATTGCTGTGGTTCTTTTAAACGAATCAATTGCCGAATCATTCTAAAAAGAAAAAAACAAACAAAATTGCAGTGCATTGTGCTGTTCCAAATTTTCAATTGAATCGCTTGATTGACATGATTCTTTTAAATGGATCAATTGAATCAACTGCAGAATCATTTGTGAGAAAACAAACTTGCAGTGCAATGTGCTGTTCACTTCACAAACAAATCGCTTGATTGACACGATTCTTTTAAACGGATCAATTGAATTGATTGCCCAATCAAATTTAAAACACTAACTGAGGCTATTCACTTGCAGCTTGTCTTCATTTTGGATAAAAGTGTCAAATACAAATGTAATTGTCACTCGCTTACTGAAATGTAGGTTAATTCAAAATTATCAAGAGAGTACAGTGTACTTTTTAAAAACGATGTTGAAAATGATCATTTGTAACATTACTGAATCTTAAATAAGTGTTCATGTTTTTGTTGTATCCATCTTGATATGTAAATACTTCTGTCTTGTTATCTTTCCATATCAGGTGTCACTTGCAGTGAAGTACTTTGGCTGTATCCAATAATATACGTCCAAGCATATAGGCCTACATATAAATATACTTCCTGACAGACAGGCAGAAAATGACTCAGAACAGAGGAGACACTGTCATAAGCCATCATATTTTAATAAGGGTAAAACCCGAGGCTGGGCGGGTGAGGAGAGCCTGTTTCTCTATTTCCATTTTTAGCTCGCGCAGACGAGTTTACAGCGAGCGCGCACACGCAGATTGACTCGTGTCTCACGCCAGACACTTTTCCCCCTCAGAAAACAAAGATGTTTCAGTCACCTTTCTTTGTGTTTTATCTATTTTCCTTTGTCCCTCTTCCTTCTCCTCATACAAACAGATAGTATTAGGCTGGTACATTATAATATAATATAATGAAAGCTCTATACTGAACTGATGAATTGATACGAGTTGAGCACAGATATAGAATTAAGGTATACATTAATGTTATGTCACCATTACAGTAACTGAGTTTTTGAGTAGTCAAAAGTTGGAAATCATGACTTTTAAGGAAAGTGATTGCATGTTGTAGGCCTATATGAAAACAACCTAAATGGTGGCAGCATCAACAGTTAAGGCAAGCACAATACAGTGATTTTCTAAGTATGTTCTGTTCAATTCACAAATGAATTACTTTATTGATGTGGTTCTTTTAAATGAATCAGTTGATTCGATTGCTGAGTCATTTAAACTCATTGGTGCAATATGCTGTTAAATTCACAAATGAATCACGTGATTGTGTCATTCTTGTAAATGAATCAACTGAATCGATTGCCGAATCGAATTTGAATCACCGAGGCAATTCACTTTGCCCATGGCTTCACATAAAAGTGTCATAAATATAAAAGTAATTTTCACTCGTTCACTGAAATGTAGGTTATGTCTGAATCAAAAAGAGTTGAGATTCATTACTGTATACATTTTTAAAGTAATGTTGAAAATCCTAATTTGTAGGATTGTAGAATTTCATAGATTAATGAAACTTAAATCAGTCTGATGCTGATGGTTATTCATGACAACGTATAGCATAATGTATGTTAGCTTTTACTATTTCAAAAAATACTGATACAAACATTATGGCTAACATGAAATGGATTTGTTTTCCATTGCTGCGACAACAAATCGAGCATGAATGACTGTACTGTGCACAGTAGACTATGCATACTGCAGAAATGGTTAGAGTAGTCTAGTAGTATGCTGTTCCAAACAAAGGCATCATGTGGTAATGAAGGTGAACACTAAGTACGCAGCAGTAGCAGCAGCAGCACTGTAAGCCTGGCCTCAGTTTCCTGGAATTGTTATTGTGCTAAAGCCGCATCAGCAGTCAGGCAGGCAGTCAATGACTCTCTCTCTCTCTCTCTCTCTCTCTCTCTCTCTCTCTCTCTCTCTCTCTCTCTCTTCAGGGGTTTGCCCGCCCCTCCCTGACCGTCTGCACACTGCAGGCTTTTCACGGTCGCATGGGTGTCCTTTCTGTCTCTCCCTCTCTCTCTCTCTCTCTCTGCTTTCATTCGAGTCACGAACGCCCTCCTCCTCTTCCCCTCTGTGCACTGTCAGGTCACCCGCTTGTTTGTTCAGATGGAAATGGAGAGGAAATGAAACGAATGCTCTGAGCCGGGCTTAACCCTTCGCTAGGATGAGCCGCCTGCCCGATGAAATAACCCACATCTGATAATATAACACATCCCCCACTGCACTTCTTTGTCAACATAAAATGCAATCGACCTTGTTTGCTTCTTAAAACATGTTTCTGTCTTATTGTGAACTGAAAAATAGTTTGTCCTTGTGATCTTTCATCAAAATAATGTAATAATCTGCTCTGCAACTACTTTCCATTTCAGCTGACATCACTGAGATGACATGGCTTGGGAAATAGTCAAGCTTGTTTGAACCAGGGGTCAAGGATTAGCTGGTTAGCATGGTCCAGTTAGCCCCTGCTGGTAGATGCTGTAACTGCTGTGTATGAGGGCAAAAAGCATTTTTCTCATTTGATAGACATGCAAAATTAGTCATTTTTCTGCAAGCAACATATAAATTGCAGATATGTCATTATATAATATAAGATGATTTTTAGTGACCAACTTTTAAGGATACTTTGTTGAGGAACTTTATTTATTTATTTATTTATTTATTTATTTATTCATTCATTCATTCATTCATTCATTATTCATTTTTATATATTTATTGATTTATGTTTATGTATGTATTCATTAATTCATTTAATTAGTAATTTATTTAATAATTTATGTTTTATTTATTTATTCATTCATTTATGAATATACGTATGCATTGCGTTCAATATTCTGTCACTCAGAATTATGTCAGATTATTCAGATTATAGAATTAAACTGGGATGTAAATTGTGTTTTGCACTGATGGATTATTTTGCTTAGTATGTCTATGTAAGGTATACCTATTTAGGAAAAAAGGCCACGTTATTGGTATTGGTACACACACACACACACACACAATTTGTCTTTGAATACCACCTTTGAGTGGAACTCTAAACTAAGCAAATGTCAGAGTAATATAAAGCACCTGGGTCCAGGATTGTGGTTTAAGCTTTTCTGTTTTTTCTGTATTTAATTTTTTTTTTCAGAGCTGCATAAACAAGACACATTCTAGGACGAGATTAGAAATGTTTGAAGATTCTGGTGTTCTTAAATGTATTTGGTTAACTTATCTTGGAATCCTCTAGCTACGGTTTTCATTGATAAGTCTGATTTGCATTGCTACTTAACTTGATATATAATATTTTTTTTCATGTAATTTACATAAAAATAACATAATTGTGATATATATACTGTTAGAATGATATAAATTAACTCATACACTCTTAAAAATAGATTTATTGGCATCTATGGTTCCAGGAAGAACCTGTATCATCCATGAAACTGTTCCATTGCACAAAAGTTTCTAAAAAGGTTTTAAAATGTTCTGTACACTAAGAAAAAAGGGTTCTTTTGGGAACCAAAAATAGTTAAATTTAATAATGGCAAAACCTTTTGAAAGCTTATTTTAAGAGTATATTGTTAAGTAAGATTCAGCACTAGTGACAAACATGCACGTTGTCCGTATGTGAATGTGAGAAGGTTGTGTTGTGTTTGGATTTCTTGGCAGGGCCTCTTTAACTTCAGATTATTTGTGTGGCTCTCAGACCGAAGCTCTTCGTGTCTCCCTTACATGGTCTGACAAACATTGCCCTCATTTTCTCTCATGCTTTCCAAGCCAGAGATGTCCAAATGACCTTATATAATCTGAACTCATTTTGGGAAGTGACTGCATGAAAAACACAAATACATGTTGACTGGAATATTGACTATTTACGATATAACAACATAGTAAAACTCATCCTAGAGGAGTTTATTTTGTGACTCACTTTACACCTTCTTTCAAGATAAATGACTGGACATGTTTCATGAAATGATCTGAATACGTGAGAAGAGAGTGAGTGTGTTTATTCCACACATGGACTGAATGTCTGCAGTTTTCTGAGCGTAAACAAGAGCGGGAGGGTGTGTGGATTATGATGACACCACAACACACATCTGCCTGTTACACAAGAAGAGGGTGAAAACTATAATGAGCCACAGCCAGAGGTCAAACAAAGGTCACTGATTCACAGAATAGATGACACACTCTTAGTTACATCAGCAGCTGCTTTAGAGTTTATATGTATTTCTGAACACAAAATGTAGCTCAAATAGTAGTGCAACATCAAGGTCATAATTTTGATTCCCGTGCAGGGAATGCATGGACTGATAATATCATTTATACATTTAATGCAATCTTTGGATAAGGATAAAAATGCATAAACATGAATGAAATGAATATTAAGATTCATTGTGTATGAGAGTATATTTGAACACTTCAGTGTGTGTGTGTGTGTGTGTGTGTGTGTATGTGAACAAAGATGCATTTGACACACAAAGAGTAAAATAAACGTGCATGATTGTGCACATCAGGTTTATTATAGTTAATTAAAACTATAACCATAAAAAATGTTACTTAAAATGAAATACAGTAAATGTTAAATGAGAAAAATAAAATAAAAAAGAAACATTTTCATTTATTAAATGTTTTCATAGTTTAATAGTTTTCATTTTCATTTATTATAACTTGATGTATAGAAATAGCTAAAGCTAAAACTGAAATAAAAATTAATAAACATTAATTTTTAATTAATAGACATATTATAGAAAAACAACTAATAAAAATGACATTGAAACTTAAAAAAAGAATTTAAAAACCTTAAATTTGAAATTTTTCATCTAATGTTTATATATTTACAGGTGCATCTCAATAAATTAGAATGTTGTGGAAAAGTTTGTTTATTTCAGTAATTCAACTCAAATTGTGAAACTCGTGTATTAAATAAATTCAGTGCACACAGACTGAAGTAGTTTAAGTCTTTGGTTCTTTTAATTGTGATGATTTTGGGACACATTTAACAAAAACCCACCAATTCACTATCTCAACAAATTAGAATATGGTGACATGCCAATCAGCTAATCAACTCAAAACACCTGCAAAGGTTTCCTGAGCCTTCAAAATGGTCTCTCAGTTTGGTTCACTAGGCTACACAATCATGGGGAAGACTGCTGATCTGACAGTTGTCCAGAAGACAATCATTGACACCCTTCACAAGGAGGGTAAGCCACAAACATTCATTGCCAAAGAAGCTGGCTGTTCACAGAGTGCTGTATCCAAGCATGTTAACAGAAAGTTGAGTGGAAGGAAAAAGTGTGGAAGAAAAAGATGCACAACCAACCGAGAGAACAGCAGCCTTATGAGGATCATCACAATTAAAAGAACCAAAGACTTAAACTACTTCAGTCTGTGTGCATTGAATTTATTTAATACACAAGTTTCCCAATTTGAGTTGAATTACTGAAATAAATGAATTGTGTGTGTGTGTGTGTTCTTTCTTTCATTTCTTCATTTAGAATTAATGCATAATATATATTTTTCACCTTTGATTTTGGTGTAAAATGTGATCTTGACTTAATTCTTAATTTTTTTTCTATTTTATTGATTGATTTCTTTTTTTTTTTTCTTTTTTTTTTTTTTTTGTGAGGTTCCCATATATTGGCTTCTGTGAACAAGTTGCTTTGGCTGTGTGCTAAACAAATGTACCAGTGGTAAACTACTGCTCCATACACATTTTGAATCCTAAACTTCTGTTGGGAGCAAATGAATTTGTGAAAATGATGGTTATCAAACATGTTTCTGTCTCAGCCTGCATATGAACATATCCAGCCCTTTGAAGCGTCTCCCTGTCAGGCTATAGTGACTGCTTTGCCCCGCTGCATCTCCTTGGATCTTCAGCCCTTCATCAGTGTCAGGGGTCGCTGGACCCTGAGGAAACGGCATCTCACACTTCCCCTCGAGCACTTCCCGAGCGTGTCACTCGTGTCTCTGATCAAAGGCCATGAGCGGGAGCAGACGACAGGGTGACGCTGATACCTCTCATGCTGAAGGATGTTCTGAATAGATGGGGTGAAATGGGATTTGCCCCTGCGTCCTCAAGCCTGTAACCCTGCGGCAGTGCTGACCGTCGCCATGGCAACTCGTGCCCAGGTCTGGAGAGAAGGATGGAAGACAATAGTGTGGAGAGCAATTCAGTGGATTAAGAAAAGATTCTTAAGTCAAGCGTCAGTAATGCTCATGCTAAAGGTTAGTAAACAAACCATTAAACAAACCTCTAAGAATTAAATTAAATTTAATTCTGCAGCATTTGTGATCCAGAAATGAAGTGAAAACGAGACTTACAATTTTAAAAGCAATTTATTTGTACAAATTTAGTATTACTGCTTTTTAATTATATACTGTATGTATATATATATATATATATATATATATATATATATATATATATATGTATATGTGTGTGTGTGTACATGTGTGTCTATATATGTGTGTTTGTTTATATAATTTTTAAATAATTTTATTTTTGTTATTATTATATTTTATTAAATAAAATAATTCTAATACAACATTGTGTGTGTGCATGTGCGCGTGTGTGTATGTATATATAATTTGTTTTTTGGTGTTACTAATATTTTTTTTTATAATATTTAAAGTTTAATATTTATTAATATTTTGCATCATTTTATATTTTTCTATTAGTGCTCATTTTAATTTGAGTTAGTTGTAGTAATTTTGTTGAGTGTTTCTGTCAGTAGTTTTTTAAATATATTTTTGTATAGTTTAATTTATAGTTCAGTTTTAGTTGTTTTAGTACATCAAATTACATTTTGAGAAATATCGTTGCTGAAATTAAAAGTTTTTAAAATTTTGCTTGATTTCAATTTATATAATTAATTTATATAATTCAGTTAAATTATATAATATATATGATTTCAGTATATTGTATTTTATTTCAAGTAAATGTTTTTATTGGTATTTTAGTTTTAGTTAACTGCAATAAACAATAACCCTTATATTGTGTGTGTGTGTGTGTGTGTGTGTATACATGAAAGCATGTAACTTGTCCTTTCATGAGCACAACTATATTTTATCATCTTATTTTTTATATATTCTTAAATTTGAACATACAGAAATTAATCTGTAAACCTGCATATATTTACAAATATGGAAAATACTCATACTGTATATCCTACAGTATTAATAGTTCCATTTACTGCCAATATAATTGTACAAATACATTCCTGTTTAATAAAACACAAAATAACATTTATTCAATTTGATAACATCCTACTATTCAAGACACCTTTCATCTAATAATACAGTCTACAGTCTGATTAGTGAAGATTTTAGACCAGACAGGCAAACAAAATAATGCTGTTTAAAATATGAAATCTCTAATAAACCAGATTTCCCTTTATCTTCTGTTCTTTGTGTGTTTTGTCTTGTTCTTCCTCTGAGGAGACCGTCCCGTATCCGTTCCTGTGCGTGTGGATGGGTGCCGCTCTAAACAGAAGTGACATCTCATTCATTTGTGGAAGTCAGGGTCTGATGTCCAGCACCGTCTCCACTTCACCACATTAATCCAGCCACGGATCCATGCCTCAGTGAGTGAAGCACACGTTTCACATCAGTCCAACACAAACACCATCCAAAGCAATTACATTACACATGTAGGTGATAAATGTCACGTGTTACATATTCACAGACCAAAGACCAAAAGTCAGTGTTTAATGAGGAGATCATGCAGTACATTAGGCTTCTAGCAAACACAGATGATATGAATTAGCTCTTATTTTTATATAAGTTTTTATTCTAATTTTAGTTTGTTTTAGCCATTTTGTTATGGTTACTACACTTTTATTCCTATAATAAAACCATGGTTAATTTTGTATTTGTGTATACTCTGCGTATCCTTTCTTTTTTCTTTTTGTTTGAATAAATGTATACTTAATGGTCTGATGTTTTGTAGCGACTGTTTAATGAAGAAAAGAAAAGAAATCAGAAAAAATAATTCACAAACCTGCTCTGAAGTTCCGATGTAAATCAAATGATTCGCGATCCGAAGTCCTGATCTGAATATTAATCACGAACTATCATTTCAGATCGGGACTTAGGACCACATATCATGAATCTTTCGAAACATTGAATCATTTTGCAACGCAATTATTAACTGATTCAGAGTTTCGAAAAGCTCAGTTTCACTCATCACTATGTGCTTTTTAAAATCATTACAAGCGATGTCCAAATTCGAAAATTAATGGCTCTTTTTATCTGGTTTTTGCTAGTGAATCACTTGAAGTGAATGATCGAAGTCACGAGCTTGAATCAATTGGAGCGGTTTCAGTGTAAATGAGCCACTCAATTGAATCGGTTTGTCTGTTCCTTCGCTTTTTGCATCTTCAGCCATGTTTACACGACACTGTGAGTACTACTACTGGCCTAGCTCACTAGTTTTATGACATGAATTGAAATAAAAGAAAAAGTACAATGTTTACAAATAAAATATCAATATTTCCATTCCAAAGATAACATCCAACACAAATCTACGAACATATTCTAACTACTAGTGAAAATACTCCATTAATATGACCTCAAAATACATGTTAGATGGAAACATTGTGCATTATGGTTGAGTTTGTAGCTTAATTCACAATATTGTAAATAGTTTGAGCACTGCAGTTCAGTTGGTAACAGTTCAATAGGAAATGAGTTGAGAGCATCCAGTCATCTCATACCATTGAAGATAATGTTAAATTTATCAGTATATATTGTAATAAATATTTGAGAAATTATTGTTGTATTTGATTGTATTAGTCTATAGTGATAGTCAATGTAATTAGAGCCAATGGGAGAAGCAATTGAAGACGAAGGACCGACAAGGTATTATTGTGCAAACAAGGTTATTTTATCATTTTACTGTTTCATTATTATTTTAGCAGACATCCTGTTTTAGCAATCTAGATCATTATTTTAGTAGTTGTGCAGTCACGTTTTGTTAACATGTTTGGATATTTGCTGAAATATCTGCTTGTTCTATCAACAAGACACTGGAATAATTAGTGTTATATTAATAATATAGAGAGGTGGCCGTATGGATGTGATGTAAGCTAATACAGCATATTTTTGTGCACAATGTTTTCTCAAAATGTATATTACATGAAAATGTAAACCTAAAAATATATGAAAAACCTGAAAACTGATTTTTAATAGTTTTCATTTTAGCTGACAATAACAACATTGATTTGGAAACATAAATTAAGCTCAATGATTTTGTAAATGATAGAGAGACTAAACGTTTCTGTTATTCGGCCCAGTGAGAACAAGTTAACAGGTGATGCAGATAATCACAAATTCATCTCTCAAATTGTCTGGTGTTCTTTCACTTTTCACCTTGTATCTATCTTGTCTTCTTCTGCCGCATGTCTGGTCTTTGCAGGATTCTTCCATCTTTTATTGAAACACATCAACTCATGACATGTTCTTACTACGCCCTGTTATTCAATATCTTTATTCAATAAAATGTGGCTCAGCCAAAAAAAAAAAAAAAAAAATCAGCTAGTAAAAAAGCCCACAAGTGCAGTGTTGTTGTTTGTGGGCAGATGTAGTAACGTAGTCAGTTACGTAAGCGTTTGGTATTGGGAAAACTTTTCACACTTACATAATCAAGCGCCAGTATCAATTTTATATGAAGTTCATGCATCATTCAGAGAAACTGCTTTTTCCTGTTTATTTCCTGATTTCTCAAGGCAATCTGGGAGCTTCTTTAGATGCGTCCTTCAACAGATGAAGAGAACGTAGATTAAGATCGATCTGAAAGACTCTCCTGAGAACAACTTTCATGAGAAAACTATAATAGCCAAGTATGGTTTATCTTGATGTTCTTTGCATCGTGCCCTATCCCAGCTAACAAAAATATGGTTTTATAACATTTCTATTAAGTTATGAGAAAGTTATTTCAGAATGCTCTCAGAACTTTCAAAATATCCGGTTTTAAAAATGTTTTTTCTTGTTTATGTGAATGTTATATTGAAAACATTAAGGGAATGTTCCACTAATCTAATGAAAAGTAGCATTTGAGTGTTCTCTCCCAGATAACAGGGAACATTCTCAGAACTTTGTCTAAAATTCTGACAAGGTTCTCTCAAAGTTATGAACAAATATGTTTTGATGTTAAGTTATCTGTTATAACATTCTCAAAACATTAGCACAAACACATTATGCATCATTCATGGAACATTTTCTGAAACATTTTGGATGTTGGACGTTCATCTAACCTTTTTAAACATTGATAGTTCAGAGAACATTCAAAAGTAGCATTCCCATGTTTGCAAAATGATAAAATGAAAAGTTCACTTAATGTTTTCTCTAATGTTCACGTAACCAAGAAATTTTTTTAAACTATCAAACAACTAGATGTTTTGAACATTCAGAGAACATTCAGAAATAATGTAGTCATAACTTAACAGGAACCTTAGAGAAACATTATTAGAACATTTGTTTTTGAACTAAATAGTTTCAGAAAAAAATGTTCTTTGAAAGAGGTTGAAATAATGTTTTTGTGCTAACATTTGGGAACGTTATTAAAGACCAGATAACTTTGAACGGACGTTCTGTTAACACTGGAAGAACATTTGTTCATTACTTTGAGAGAACCTTGCCAGAACGTTAGCCAAAGCTCTGAGAACGTTCACTGTTAGCAAGAAATGATAAAATGGAACTTTCCCTTTTTAAAAATATTATTTAGCATTTTTTAAAATTTGTTTTAGAATGTTCAGAGATCATTTAAATGTAACGTTCCCATGATGTTTGCAAAATGATAAAATAGAACGTTCCCTTAATGTTTCCTCTAATGTTAACATAATGAAGAAAAACTGTGTTTTTTAAATGTTCAGAGTAGAACATTAGCGTTTCCATAACTTAACAGGAATGTTTGCAAAATGTTTGTTTGTTTGTTTGTTCAGAACACTTGCTTTTAAATATCAGATGAACATCCAACTAAAGATAACTTTGAATTTTAACTTTGAACTTTGAAAGATAACTAAATATGACTTTAAAGATAATTTTGAACGCACGTGCTACGTATTAACGCTACTGAAAGAACGTTTGTTCAGAACTTTGAGAGAACCTTGCCAGAACATTCTGAGAATGTTCCCTGTTAGCTTGAAGAGAACATTCAAATGTAACTTTTCAAAATTATAAAATGGAACATTCCCTTTTTAGTTGCACGTTTGTTTAATGTTTTTTAAACTTGTTTCAGAATGTTCATAAGTAATGTTCCCATGATGTTTGCAAAATAATCAAATGGAATGTTCCCTTAATGCTTTTTCTAGTGTTATATTAGCGTTTCTGGAAGAATGTTTGTTTAACATTGAAAGAATGTTCCCTGTTAGCTGGGATAGCGTTCATTAACTAATGTTTTTAGAGACCTACACAACTGGCCGTAGCTTTAATTATGTGAATGTCCCTTGAACTCATCCATCAATATTCACTTGCACAACAAGGTGCATTTTCTCTTTATCCATCCATATCTCCACTGTCAGATATTTCAGCAGACAGAAGCTCTCTTTTAGCTTGGGTTCATATGGAGTTTTTCTCTCTTCAGCGCTGTAAACAGTTTACTCATCCAGACACTTCACACTCAGCGATGCAGACAGAAGGCCGATCGCAGCGGGAGCGTGAGGTTCTCTCGCACACGCCGTTGTTGTTATATACAACAGGGACGGAGCCAGTGATGATGATTTCATGCCTCTCTAGCTAATGTTCTTTGTCTGTCTATTTCTCTTTCTCTCTCTCAGCACACGCAGCAAAAGAAAAAACAAGTTAACCTGAGTTAAAAGAGTTATAACGAGATGAGAGCAGTGTTATTTTAGTATCATTGATATACTACTTTAGTTTTTTTTTTTTAATAAAATGCTATTTTGTATTTTTTTTGTATTTTTATAAGATTTTATTTTGATTTTTAGGATTTTTTAAAATAAAATTTTATTTTTATTTATTGTTTTTGTTAAGATTTAACAATTGTTGTATATTTTCTGTTTTCACTTTAAAATTAAGTTTAGTAATTGTGTTGTTTTTGTCTTTTTTTGTTTTTTTTTAATGCAGTTTTTATTATTATTATTTTTATTCTTTTTAGTTTATTTAGCTTTAGTTATTTTAGTACTTAAAGTTAAATGAAAATGAGATGTCACTATAGCTGAAATAAAACATACTTTTTTTTGTTGTTGTTTTTTTTCAGTTAACTTTTTTTTCCCCCAAATAACGAAGATGTTTTTATGGGTTTAGTTTTAGTTAATAATCTATAATAACCATGGTTAAGGGTTATAAATTTAAGCAGGTGGCTTATGGCTGTGGTTATTTTAGAATTATTTATATAATATTATTTACAGTATTTATTAGTATTTTTGAATTAGATTTTATTTTTATACTTTCATTTTAAATTTAGATACATTTGAGAAATTCTATTGTGTTTTTTCTGATTTTATTAGTTTTTAAATATATTTTTTCTTAAATATTTCTATTTATCTTTAATATATATATGTAATAGATTTATTTCCATTTCAGTTTTAGTAATATTAGTACTTAAACTTATTTTATGTCATTTAGTTGCCAAAGCATCGTTAATTTTTGTTTTGCATTTTTTTTAAGCATCTACTATTGATGAAAAGAGTCAAGCATCACTGGATTCTGAGGGATTTTGAGTAAATAATAAATTAGCATTTACAAATTGAAAAAAAAAAATTAAGATGAGTTCCTGATTAGGTTTATGATTGAGATTCATACCCAAATCTAAGATACAAATACAAATATAGCTGTAATTTAAAGAATTCACATGTTCCTTCAGCTGGAGGATGAAAGCTGGTTTCCGTGGAAATGATGGAATCCAATTAAAACAGCCAAAGAAACCTGGAACATGGAACAAGGAAACCCGATAATATTTATCATTCGTCTCCTTATAGTTTCACCCTGCCCTTCAGGTGCCAGAGAATAATCAGAGGAAAGAATGTTTCTCACAACTCCTTACCAGGATAGAGTGATGTTTATGATGATGTAAGCACTCCAGTTCACTCATTCAAACTCATTACCCAGACAAAGAACACGCTCCTGTTTTACATTTCAAAGAGGCTGATTAGAGAATTAGCTGAATTCTCATTAACCTTGATATGAGAGGCTTCGTTACGGATTCAAGATGCACATCAAAGGCG
Source organism: Spinibarbus caldwelli (assembly GCA_039654775.1). Lineage (NCBI taxonomy): Eukaryota > Metazoa > Chordata > Actinopteri > Cypriniformes > Cyprinidae > Spinibarbus > Spinibarbus caldwelli. The sequence continues at coordinate 2,774,030 of CM077243.1, forward strand.
TGCTGTTATTGTGCTTACCTCATCAAAATGATGAATTAGAGATTTTTCCATCCTGATTTACACCTCCAGTTTATCTTAAAGGAAGAGTCCACCCCCCAAAATAACTGTCATCATTTACTCATAATATGGGTTTGAAATGACATGAGGATGAGTAATAGACAGTCTCTCTGTGTAATTGTTTGTTTGTTTGTTTATTTATTTAACTATTTATTTAACTATTTATTCATTTATTTATTAATTTACATTTTTTTGTGCACCATTCCTTTAAGGAATTGCTAATTATTATTATTTTTTTAAATGTTGTAATTTAGATTTTTTGCTTAAAATATTCCTTTGTCCATGTCCAAGAATATAGTTCTTCTTATATTTTTTTTTTTTAGGGCTGGGCACATTGTGTACTATATATTGCAGTAAGTTTAGTATAATTGAGATACTATTTTAGTTTTTATTAGTGTTTTGAATTAATTTTAATTTTTATATTTTCAATTTTCATTTTAATTTGTTACATTTAAAAAAAATGTTGTGTGCCATTTTTATTGGTTGATGTGTTTTTATTTTTTACATTAATTTTCATTTCTGTTTTTATTTATTTATTTATTTATTTAGTTAGTTAGTTAGTTAGTTTTACTTATTTCAGTACATCAAGTTAAACTACAGTAAATGAAAATGACAAATGCTTCCTTGGCAGCTAGCTGAAATAAGATAAGTTGAAGTTTTTTAAAATATTAAAGTTTTTAAAAATATTTTATTTAATTTAAAAATAATTCCATATTTCCATATAGTTTATATACATTTTTATTAAAAAACTAAATTTAAAAAGAGAAACTTGCCAAATTAAAATGTTTATAGTTTTATAGTTTTTATATATGCTTTTTATTTTATTTTATTTCAGGGTAATTTTTATGGTTTTAGTTTTATATTTTTTTTAATAACAAATAAAAATAAAATAACAACTATAGTTATATAGTTTACTAACAATAACTAACTATATATATCATTAACGTGAAACAAAATGACTTTTATCATGAAACAAGATCATATTGCCCACCCCTGTTATTATTAGATCTAGACATTAACAGAACTTTAATTTAATAAAAAAATAAAATATAAAATAAAAAATAAATAAAAAATAAAAAATTAAGTTTAAAATTTAATTTGTTTTGTGAAAAGATATAGATGAAAACACCCAAGATCTGTTGGGTGTTGGACAGCATGTGTGATAGAAAGACGCAGTCGTTGAGTTGCTGTGTTCACTTTCATGCTATTGCGTGTGCTGGAGACGCACATCAAAGGCTGCTTCCCTCTTATTGTCACCATAGCAACAATCAGCAGAGGATGGACAAGCAGCCTTGAGGATCAAACACTGGAGAGGACACTTGAAAAAGCCTTTCCAAGACATGAATGTATTTTTACACAGCATAGCTCATAAAATATACAACAAAAAAAAGAACAAACCAAATGCATATGTAATAGAATGTCTTTAACTACATTAACACATTAATTTCCACATAATGCACACAAAAAATGAAATGAGTAGTTTCAATCTGATTGACTGACTTTATGCAACTTCCAGGAGTCGGAGAATGCTTGAGTCCAGCTGTAAATGAAATTGTTTGAAGATACTAGAATAAACACTTTTGAAGAAGAATGAATTGCTTTGTTAATATTCACCAGGTTAGTGGCATAGAATCTTTTAAAGAATATTCATCATTTTGTTTGAGGCCCTTGGAAGGAAGTAAACTAGTTATTCATGAGCAAAACTGTATATTCTGCATTGATTCTGAGTCATGTCTGTAAAATGATTTGTGCTTATTACTGTTGGAGGAGTAAATGACAAGATCTTCATTATTTCCAGTAATTTCTCTGTACATGTGGTCACAGACTAAAATGGATATACAATAGTTTGTGAAATCAGCTATTTCAACATTTTAGAAACATTTCAACGTTCCCACAATGTTTTTTATAACCTAAATTTGTCACCTGTGAGATAACGTTGAACGAATGTTCTATTAATGTTACTGGAAGAGCGTTTGATCATAACCTTGAAAATATATTATAAGAAAATTTAAGAATATATAAGCACCATGACAATGTCAAATTCTTATTTTTTAAAAAACAAAATATTACTTTTTTCAAAATGATTACTGAACCACGTTTGCAATCTATTCCTCTTTCAAAGGAATAAGTGCAGTTTAACTAGTTTAGCGCCGCAGGCTAATTGATTTCTTTTTCTGTGGAGTGACTCATTTCTGTGTTTGAACTTCAGACTGAATGTCTTTATTTTGCTCGATACTTCATTAACATGATCTGAAAGGGATGTTTGAGTCTGGGATGAAATTAAATTCAGTGTCAAAGGCTGCTGTTTGCTTCACAACAACAAATTACATCTTAATGAATGGAAAACGATGTCTCGACTGTCTAAAGTGCAAATTGATTAGTGCAAAATTGGCATCGGCGCAGCCTCCCGTTCACAGATATAATCACAGCTGCGCATGTAAACTTGATAATGCAAATTAATAAGTGTGCAGAATTGCTTGATTAGTGCCATTTCTATATTATAATTGCCTATTGGCTGATAATCAATAAACCAAAACGTCTAATCACAAGCAAAGATCAAGGCTGCCTTTGATTTTTCTGACCAGTTTCTCCTTTATATTCATGTTAATGTGTCTGTTGAGGGTATTCCATTCATGGAAAAGTCTTTATCATATCATGTAATTCAATACGTGTGTAAAGTTAAGTGTAGCAGCATTTAGTTCAATCCATTGAAAGCATATGAAATAATGGACTCTCAAAAAATATTTAGGCTTAAATTTAATATTTATGTATTTGAATTGCATATAAACTTTCCAACCACTTGGATCACACCGTTTTAACATAAAGAAACAACTAAATTTAATGTGGTGCAAATTTGTCAGTCATACATAAACAAAACGGGTCAGATTTGTGTACTCAAACCAAAAAAAAAAAAAAAAAAAAGTCATGTCATAGTTTATTATTAACTTTTTGCATCTATTTGATTTTATCTAAATAATCATATTTTCAAAATGCATTTATTTAAACTGATTAGATTCAGCATAAATCTGTTCATTGTGAAAACAATTAAATTTATTCAGTAAAAAAAAAAAAAAAAAAAAAGTATGAACGGTTAAAATATGGCTAGAAATATTCAATTATATAAAAATTAATAATTTAATAATTAATAATTTCTATTACAGAAACCTTATCTGTTTCTTTTTCAAGCCTGGCAATTTAAAAATTTAAAAATGATAATAAAAAAGTACTATTAAAAAAATGAGAAATAAAAAAGACAACTTTAAAATCACAAAAAAAATTTAATTAAAAAACAAAAATTTAAAAAACTGACGTTTTTTTTTTTTAAATTGTATTTATTGATGATAAATATATAAAGCTGGTTATTTTGTATTTAAAACTCACTTAGTTTATTAGTACAATTAAGAAATCTGACCTGTTTCATTTATGCATGTTTCAAATTATGCATTTATGCCAAATATGCATCACATTAAGTTTATTAATTTATGTTAAAACTGTGTAATCCAAATGCATGGAAAATTGAAATGCAATTACATAAATCTTACATTCAGGCCTAAATATTTAGTTTGAGTGTATCCATGTGAAAGGCCAACTCAAAACAGAGTCCTCTTCCATTTGTGCAGGAACAACTCGACTTCCTTCGCAGCATCACTGAAGCATCTGTTCAGATGCGTGATGTCAGTAGCGCTGGCTGTATAGTTGCCATGGCAACCGTTCTACAGCAAAAAGCAGCTGCAGCAGATCGTTTATATTCTCCTGGTACATCACTACAAATGTGTCTCACTCAACACAGATATTTTCACCCAGACAAGAGCCGTCCTTTTGAAAGGGATCGTGCTGAGAAGAAATTCTTTAAAGTCCTGAGATATTGTGATATATTACTGCTCATGTCTATGTTTGAGATGTGTAAAATAATCTTTTGATTTTGAAGCTTTTAGCCTATTAATTTTGCTTTGAATTTTTGATTCTAAAATAGCCAAATTCCAGGCATTATTAAAGATTTCATCCTTCTATAAAATGTAGAGGAGTTTGTTTCTTCATTAGATTTGGAGAAATGTGTCATTCCATCACTTGCTCACCAATGGATCCTTTGCAGTGAATGGGTGCCGTCAGAATGAGAGTCCAAACAGCTGATAAAAACATCACAATAATCCACAAGTAACCCACACCACTCCAGTCCATCAGTTAACATCTGGAGAAGACAAAAACTGTGTGTTTTGAAGAAAAAAACCCATTATTAAGATGTTTTTAACTAAAATATGAGTCCATGATCCATAATAACGCTTCCTCCAGTGGAAAAAGTGGTCTGGTCTGAATTAGGAGAGAAATCTGCACAGATCAAGCACCAAAACAGCTCTAAACAAATATGTGGCTGGATTTTGATGTGAGAGACAACAGGAGATGGACTTTTTCACTGGAGGAAGCGTTATTATGGATTATGGACTCATATTTTGGCTTGAAGCAACGGTTTAAAGTTAAAAACATCTTAATGATGGATTTGTCTTCTCAAGATGTTAACTGGTGGACTGGAGTGGTGTGGATTACTTGTGGATTATTGTGATGTTTTTATCAGCTGTTTGGACTCTCATTCTGACGGCACCCATTCACCGCAGAGGATCCATTGGTGAGCAAGTGATGGACTGCTACATTTCTCCAAATCTGATGAAGAAACAAACTCATCTACAATTCCTATGGCCTGAGGGTGAGCACATTTTCAGCAAATTTTCATTTTTGGCTGAACTATTCCTTTAAACATTATTGCTGAATTCAGCTTTAAAAAGAAATGCAAATAATGCAAAGTAACCAAATGAATCATTAAAACTCCTTTTCGAATGTAATAACTCCTCTTCACGAGGTAGCAATGCCTCTATCAGTACATCAGTTGATAGGGAGTATATTTCTTTCTCTTTTGCATCACCAGATGAGTTCCATCATCCTCCCGCTGTGCATGCAGTAACATTACTCATCCGTGTGACATGCATGTGTTGTGTCTGGTCATCTGAACAGATTGCCTGGGAAACACAACAGTGTCTGCGCCGGCTGCTCTGTTCAGTGATAACAGCGTGCCATGAGAACAATGGCGTCACTGGGCTCTGGATGGGACTGTGCAACTCGATCCACCTTCAAATGGAGCGAGACAAAGACTCAGCATTGGGTTTCCATCACATCAGCATTCAGATGCTTTGGTGATGCAGGAAGGTAAATGCTGGGTGTGTGAGGTTACAGGATTACCGGGAAATGCACTGTCATGATTGCATCAGAAGTGGTGGATGGGTTTGCACCAAGAAAATATATGTTACACAGTATGCATTTTGTGAATGCAGTAGCACTCATGTATTACTGACTTTACTATTGCACACATGCATTTCAATAGTCAATAGTCAATTTAGTTTTGACACATTTTTTCTGTCCACAACTTAAACAACTTAAAAGCTGAGCAACAAAGCTGATACTGATGGCCAGTATAAGAAAAACTAAAATATTGTGTAGTTGTGATAAAGCTTACAAACATATACATACATACATACATTATATATATTATATATATAAAATCTTTTCTACTGTACTAAAAATATATAAACAAGTATAAACAAAAACATACATAGATATGCTTTATATTTTGTTTAGTTTAATATTATATTATCGATTATTATTATCAGCTGTATGTGATATTAATAATAATTAATTACACAGCTGTGGTAGAAAAAGATAATTCTACTACTACTACTAATAAAAATTTTGAAAATATAAAATGCAAAACTGTGTATATAGTAATGCAAGAAGATAAAATGAAACTTAAAATGTAAAAAGTGTATGTGTGTTTATATATAGATTTCTTTTTGGTATTTTTTATAATAATAATAAAATAGAAAATAGAAAACTGATATGAATTATTAAAGACAAAAAATAAAGACAAAATAATAATTGTACAGTTGTGATAGAAAAAGATGATAATAATCTCTCTCTCTCTTCCTTCGGCTTGCTCCCTTTATCAGGGGTAAAAAGATGACAATAATAATAATAATAATAATAATAATAATAATAATACCTGCGTGTGTGTGTGTGTGTGTGTATATATATATAGTATATATACAGTGGGTACGGAAAGTATTCAGACCCCCTTCACTTTTTTCAGTTTTGTTATGTTGCAGCCTGATACTACAATTGTTTAAATTCATTTTTTTTCTCATTAATCTAGACTCTGTACCTCATAATGATGAAGTGAAAACAGAATTTTAGAAATGTCTGTAAATTTATTAAAAAGAAAAAACTGAAATATCACATTTACATAAGTATTCAGACCCTTTGCAACAACACTTGAAATTTCGCTCAGGTGCCTCCCATGTCTCTTGATTATTGCAGAGATGTTTCTACACCTTGATTGGAGTCTGCCTGTGGTAAATTAAATTGATTGGACATGATTTGGAAAGGCACACACCTCTCTGTAAAAGGCCTCACAGCTGATAATGCATATCAGAGCGAAAACCAAGCCACGAGGTCAAAGGAACTGCCTGCAGAGCTCAGACACAGGATTGTATTGAGGCACAGATCTGAGGAAGGCTACAAAAAAAATTCTGCTGCACTGAAGGTTCCCAAGAGCACAGTGGCTTCCATAATTCTCAAATGGAAGAAGTTTGGCACAACCAGGACTCTTCCAAGAGCTGGTCCCCAGCCAAACTGAGCAATTGATGGAGAAGGGGCTTGTCTAGACTGGTGACCAAGAACCTGGTGGTCACTCTAGTTGAGCTCCATGATCATATATGCAGATGGGAGAAACCTACAGAAGGACAAACATCACTGCAACACTCCACCGATCTGGGCTTTATGGCAGTGTGGCCAAACTCAATCCTCTCCTCAGTGAAGACACATGAAAACACACTTGAAATTTGCAATAAAGCACCTAAAGGACCCTCAGACTCTGAGAAACAAGATTACCTGGTCTGATGAACCTCAATTCTAAGCATCATGTTTGAAGGAAACCGGCTCTTCTCATCACCTGCAGAGTACCGTCCCAAAAGTAAAGTGTGCTGGTAGCAGCCTCATGCTGTTGGGCTGTTTTTCAGCGGCAGGGACTGAGGAACTCATCAGAGTAGAAGAAAACCTCAATGCACCAAAATATTGAGATAGCCTTAATGAAAACCCAGTCCAGAGCATTCAGAACCTCAGACTGGGCAGAAGGTTCACCTTCTAACATGACAATGACCCTAAGCACACAGCCAAGGCAACACAGGAGTGGCTTAGGGACAACTCTGTGAATGTCCTAGAGTGACCCAGCCAGAGCCCTGACTTGAACCCTATCGAACATCTCTGGAGAGACCTGAAAAAGGCTGTCAACAGACGGTCCCCATCCAACCTGACCGAGCTTGAGAGGATTTGCAAAGAAGAATGGCAGAAATTCCCCCAATCCAGCTGTGCAAAGCTTGTTGCGTCATACCCAAAAAGACTCGAGGCTGTAATTGCTGCCAAAGGTGCTTCAACTAAGTACTGAGTAAAGGGTCTGAATACTTATGTAAATGTGATATTTCAGTTTTTTCTTTTTAATAAATTTACAAACATTTCTAAAATTCTGTTTTCACTTTGTCATTATAACGGACAGAGTGTAGAGTAATGAGAAAAAAAAAAGAATTTAAACAATTGTAGTATCAGACTGCAACATAACAAAATTGAAAAAAGTGAAGGGGGTCTGAATACTTTCCGTACCCACTGTATGTACAGTAGTAGAAAAAAAGCTATAAACAATACATTCAGCTCCCATAAAGGGTATGTAATTGTATAGTCATCTTTGTCAAGCTTTCCTTTCTGGCAATTTCCCAATTAGGAAATATTTACTGAAAACATGTTTTGTGTGTCACATGTTCAGTGCTGCTGCTGATGGCTACAGTTACCAGAAGCAGCAGTCGTGCAGGAGTGTGTTTTACCCCCAACAGTTGGAACAAAAGATCTGCCTATCGAACAACTACAGCTCTTGTGTGTGTGTGTGTGTGTGTGTGTGTGTGCGCACGTGCATGACGTATGCAAACCTGTCATTCTGTCATGAGTCACCACTGTCACCTGATTGTTACGGCCATCTGATGAAACACTAGAGCAGGTGTTCATGGGAGTTTAGGTGGTTCTCTGTGGGTGTGTCGTCCTCACCTTTCCAAGAAAAAAAGGGTTGGGTGATTTCTGTGTCATTCAGGGTGATTAAAGACCTCATGCACTTCTGTGTTAAAGGATTATTCAATCCGGTTTCTCATCACAACACAAACAATGCACAATGAAACCTTTCCAGTCTGCAAACTAGACATTACTACATAAACTACTGAACTGCATTAAAGAAGAAATATCAAATATATTTACAAATCTGAAGATGATGTTTGCCTATGCAAAACCCACTGCCAGAGTGTTTAACAAGGTTACAAAACATTTCGTCACGTTCAGCAATAATCACAAATCAGTGTTGTTATTGTCACAATATGCTGTTAGGAAGCACTCAGGAGGCAAGAGGAAATGTTCAACAGACTTTAATCCAGAAAACACAGGGGAAAATCCACACTAGGAACTGAACAAACACACGTAGAAACAAGTAGACCTGACAAACATTAACTGAACAGACTGGGGCTTATAAACACAGGATAACGAGAGACAGACAGGTGCGGGGAATCAACTAATAATCAGACAAAACAAGGACTGGAACAAGACCAAATAAGGCAAAACAAGAACTGAAACACATGACAAAACAGGCTAAATCCTGACAGTTATTGTAAACTAAAACAACACTAAAACTTTTAAAATTAATTGTATTAATTAAAATAATTAAAATGTTAATTGTTGAAATGGTAAAATAATGAAAAATGTATTAATTAAAATGGCTAGTTAAAATAATGTTAAAATATTTTAAACTATAAATTTATTTAAATCACAAAAAAAATTACATAACTTGAAATTTAGAAATGTAATAGAAAACTAAAAATGTTGCCTTTAAAGTAATAATCTAAAATTAAGACTGAAATATTAACATAAATATAAAAAAACAGTATTTAAATGAAAACAATCTAATAAAAAATTACAAAAGCACATAACAAAAACTAAAATTTAAATAAAAACTGGAAATATAAAAATAAAAACTGATTCAAAACATTAATAAATAGTATAATAGTATATATAATACTAAAATAACTTTGTCACAAAGCAAAATGAGAATTTACAGTATGTCAATATTTCATTCAATTCTTCTTCTCAAATGCATGTCTGTCTTCCGTACAGGTGTTTGCCACAAGTTTCTCCAGCCACCTGTTGCAGTGAGCTGAAATATCCAGGAGCAAGTGATAGAGCACAGGTGCACCGGACAAGCTTTGTTCTCATTGGTCATCATCAGGTTTCACTTAAAGCAGTGTTCAATGAAAATGAAAAGGTGTCATCATTTATTCGCCCTCATTTTGTTCCAGTCCTGATTGATCGTCTTTCTAGATCACAAAAGGAGATCATTTGAAAAACATTCAAGCTGAAGTAAACAGTGATTTCTTCTACCAATATATTAAATATTATTTATATATATATATATATATATATATATATATATATATATATATATATATATATATATATATATATATATACGCCTATATATATTATATTATTTAAACAATATATATGTGTGTTGGAAAAAATAGCTTAAACAATAAATTATGAAAATAATTCTTAGAAATATTATAAAATTACATTTTAAAATATACTAAAAATACTAAATTATAAAAATAAAACATAAAAGTTTTGGAATATAGTCATATATCAGTTAAATGAGCGTGGTAAACATGCACTCTCATTTTATTATAAACAGCAGCACGGACATTGTGAAAAACATCTCCTTTTGTGTTTCGCTGGAGAAAGAAAGGCAAAAAGGTTTATAAAAACATGAGGCTGAATTTGGCAGCTGTTCCTGTTCCATATACTCGATTCTCGCTAAATTCATTCAGAAAGCAGACGCTTTGTGTTCAAAACAAGAAAAAGAAAACAAGAATCGTTTTTTCCATCTCTATTGTTGCTGCAAGCAGGTTTCCATTATTTGGTGGAGCTTATAAACACCTGAGCTTTGAAGTATGAGAAATAATGCATACTAATTATATCCAAACAGGAGATTCAAAATGCAGGGTATTGAATTGGTTCATCTAATTATGGAGCGGCTTCCTGTACATCTGCACGCATGCAGCAGATCCTGGTTACAGAAATGAGGAGAACACTGCAATAGTTCATGCTTGGCTCCGGTGACTCCCTGCAGATTGTCAGTGAGTGAAGGTGACCGTCATTCAAGATCACACCCATAAACATCAGGAGCCGTCTGACTCGTTCTGCTGGCCTGTTTGTTTTGATGTGAAAGGTGAAGCGTGTCAATCATGAGTCACTAGCGACACCAGACGGAATAAATAGATTGTTTTATTCACTAAATGTAGCATTGCCACTGTGATGTTAGTTTGTTGCAGGCATTGCTATGCGTTTGCTAGGCATTTTTATTGTTTTTTATATTTGTATTTAGCTTTAATTTATATAGATTTTAATTCATTTCAGTTTCTATTTAAGTTTTTAACTTAAAGGGCACCTATTATGCAAAATTCACTTTTACATGTTGTTTGAACATAAACGTTTGTGTACATAACCACCCTATAATGAGAAAAATCCACCTGCTCCTTTTTTTAATCCCCATAAATCATAAGCAGTGTCTCAGAACAAGCCGTTCACAGAATCCGTAAAATGTGATGTCACATTTTACAAGCCCCGCCCACAGCTGTTGACGGACACTGCTGTCTTAGCTGAGACCCCGCCCTGAGTGAGCCGCACATAATCTGCCATGTTTATCTTCACATTAGAGCATTTAAAAGCAGCATTCATATAGAAATGTCTTCTGATCAGAGCTACAGAAATGATTAATTCAAGAGCAGAGAGTGATTTTCTGTTTTTATTTTATTGTTTGGCTCATATTAACAGCGTAGACAGCAGTATGTACTGTATATTACGCTGCTGTCACTTAATACACTGATCTAATATAAACATGCGATTTCTTTCCCAGCTGTTTACCTTCACAGACATCACTGACTGTGTTTTTGTAACTTATGTGTGTCTTTAACATAAATTTGTGTGTATTTGACAGTTTAGACGCAAGAAGACATGAAAGATAACTTAGTCTAGTACTCATATGCATGCTTTGGATGTGTGTGCTCAGAAAACCCTATATCAGGTTTTAAAAAGCATGATTTCAGCGCCATAGACATGATAATCAAAACCAAACAGATGTTTTTAGCAGAGTATTTGAGTTAAGAGCTGTAAAAGCAGCCCTATTCTGGAAAAGGGGCGGGGAGCAGCAGCTCATTTGCATTTAAAGAGCCATGCACGAAAACAGCGTGTTTCTGCTTCCACTCAAAATAGACATTTTCAAAACGATATATTAAATGATCTGTGGGGTACTTTGACCTGAAACGTCACAGACACATTCTGGGGGCACCTGAGACTTATATTACATCTTGTAAAAAGGGGCATAATAGGTGCCCTTTAAAGTTTTTCAACTTATATATTTTTTATTTCTTTATATTAATTAACAAAAACATTGCTTTTATAGTTTTAGTTTTAGCTAACAGTGACAACACTGATAATTCCAGCAGCCTAATAAACTAGGAGAGAAAAAACAGATAATTTCTTTTTAGCATATTTATCATACGTGACCTTGGACCACAAAACCAGTCATAAGTCGCATGGGTATATTTATAGAAATAGCCAACAATACATTGCATGGGTTAAAATTATCGATTTTTCTTTTATGCCAAAAATCATTAGGACATTACAGTTTTTCTCGATTGCTTAAACACATTTCTTGAAATTATGCCTCTTTTTTGCAAAACTCTAAACACAAATCCAAACTTCTAACTCAATTCCCCAAACTTCCTATTTTCAGGTCAAAATGAAGCTCTCCACTCGCTCTCAGATATGACACACAAACCTCAAAAACGCACACACTACAACACAGTCTTACACACTGATGAGATAAACTCAAAACAATACTGCAAAAACCGGTAATAAGTTATGTTGCTTGTGGTGTAGAGTACAGTGCAATACAGCAAACAACAACAAAAATAATTATTCTACCCCAGCATCCCATCTTTGGTCAGGGACAGGCCAAAGAACCTCTTCAACATCACAGGCTATATTGGCCCAGGCCAGGCAGTGGGGTAAAATCCTCTTGCATGCCTGATCCAACCCTGGCACGCATCAACTGAAATGGCCTGGAGGAGGTGAACATGGATGTAAGGTTCTCTGTCATATACTTTCCACCACCATGCCAAAAAAACTCCTTTATCGGGTTTAGAATGGGAGAGTATGCAGGCAGAAAGATGTCTGAAAACCTTGGATTACAGTTTTTCTCGATTGCTTAAACACATTTCTTGAAACTATGCCTCGTATTCTCAAAACAGTAAACACAAATCCATAACTTCTAACTCAATTCCCCAAACTTCCTATATTCAGGTCAAAATGAAGCTCTCCACTCAAAACAACTCAATCTTGCTGAAAAAACAAGCTTTGCTCTCAGACATGACACACAAACAGTCAAAAACACACACACTACAACACAGTCTTACACACCGATGACATAAATTCAAAACAATACTACAAAAACCGGTGATAAGTGTGGTACTCCCCAAATGTTTTATTCCTCAATTTAATGTACGGTAGAGTACAACAAGATAGGCAACATGCTTAGTAATGTTGTCAATATAACACTGCACTCTGTTAGCATTACCTGATGTAAACTATGGCAACAGTTTGGATGACAGTTACTGTATTGAAATGCAGAAGGCTGCACTTCTTATGTATGCCATATATCCATTTCAAAAGTACAAATGTACACATTACTGTATGTGGGACATTGATTGAAAAAGACTGGATATGATACACTTTTACTAGTGGATGAGAAACGTTTTATGATGTGCACAAGTGACTAGATGATGTAGAGTTTGAACAAGTAGTTTTGAGAATTTCATTTCTGATTCGAGAAATGCACCAAAGCCACTGAGAAAAACTGTAAGCTGACTTTGGCCCTTTTATCTATCCATCAAAGGTTCTGATTGGTGTGTGATAAATTTTGACTCCTAGTGTTTCCACTTGGGTAATTGTGTGCTAACTGAGCTCAAACTGTGCAGATTTGAGTGAACAATATTGAATGCTAGTGCTTTCTAAATGACCACATGGTGTAAGCACTGAGAAACGTAGGGATTTGTGTGTAGAGTTGTGTGTAAAGGGGTGCAGAGCCAAAGGTGGTTTTGTATGCAAACATTAATACCTTGAATTTTATGCGAGCCGCTATTGGTAGCCAGTGCAAAGTGATGAACAGAGGTGTGACGTGCGTTCTTTTCGGCTCATTAAAGATTAATCTTGCAGAGGCATTTTGGATTAATTGTAGAGGTCTGATGGAATTGGCTGAAAGACCTGCCAAGAGAGCATTGCAATAGTCAAGTCTGGACAGAACAAGAGCTTGAACAAGGAGTTGTGTTGCATATTCCGAAAGAAAGGGCATGATCTTCCTAATATTATATAAAGAAAATCTGCAGGACCGGGCAGTTTTAGCAATGTGGTCTGAGAAATTCAGCTTATCATCAATCACAACTCCAAGGTTTCTGGCTGTTTTTGAAGGAGTAATCGTTCATGAGCCTAACTGGAAGGTGAAATTATGATGAAGTGATGGGTTTGCTGAAACTACAAGCAGCTCTGTCTTAGCTAGGTTGAGCTGAAGGTGATGGTCCATCAGAAATGTCTGTTATACATGCTGAGATGCGAGAAGTTATCATCGGATCATCAGGATGGAATGAGATGTAGAGTTGAGTGTCATTGGCATAGCAGTGATATGAAAAGCCATGTTTCTGAATGACAGAACCTAATGATGCCATGTAGACAGAGAAGAGAAGTGGTCCAAGGACTGAGCCCTGAGGCACCCCAGTAGCTAGATGTTGCGACATGGATACTTCACCTCTCCAAGATACCTTGAAGGATCTATCTGAGAGGTAAGACTCAAACCACTGGAGAGCGGTTCCTGAGATGCCCTTTCTCAGTAGGGTTAACAGGAGGATCTGGTGGTTGACAGTATCAAAAGCAGCGGATAGATCCAGCAAGATAAGTAATGAAGACTTGGAAGCCGCTCTTGCAAGTCTTAGGGCTTCAACAACTGAGAGCAAGGCAGTTTCGGTCGAATGTCCACTTCTGAAGCCAGATTGGTTACAGTTCTGGAGGTTGTTCTGTGTGAGAAAGGCAGAGACTTGGTTGAACACAACTCGTTCAAGTGTTTTTGCAATGAAAGGTAGAAGGGAAACTGGTCTATAGTTCCCTAAAAGAGTTGGGTTAAGAGTGGGTTTCTTAAGAAGTGGGGTTATACGAGCCTGTGTAAATGCTGAGGGAAAAACTCCAGTGTGAAGGGATGTGTTAACGATGTGAGTGAGTGCAGGTACAACTGCAGGAGAAATGGCTTGAAGGAGATGGGATGGAATAGGATCAAGCGGACAAGTAGTAGGATGACTGGAAAGGATGAGTTTAGAGACTTCTGCCTCAGAGAGTGGAGAGAAGGATGTGAATGAGTGTATGTTTGATGGTAAGATGTGTTTGAAAGTTTGTGGTGTGGAGAATTGTGCAGTGAGTTTAGTAATTTTATTAATGAAGAATGTGGCAAAGTCGTCAGCTGTTAGAGTTGATGAAGGAGGGGGAGGAGGAGGACAAAGGAGGGAGGAGAATGTTTTAAAGAGCATGCGAGAATTAGGCGAATTGTTAATTTTGTCGTGATAGAATGTTCTTTTAGCAGTAGAAACATTAGCAGAAAAGTCAGACAGGAGTGATCGATATAAATGAAGGTCAGTAGGATTTTGTGATTTGCGCCATACCCTCTCTGCAGCCCTGAGCTTAGATCGATGTTCGCGGAGAACGTCAGATAGCCAAGGGGCAGAAGGGGTGGTATGGGCTGGCCTGGAAGATAAGGGGCAGAAAGTATCTAAACAAGATGTCAGAGTGGAACAGAAAGTATCAGTAGCACTGTTAGCATCAAGAGATGATAACTGTATAGAGGGAGGAAGCGAAGATGAAACCATAACAGATAACCGGGAGGGTGAGAGTGAGCGTAAGTTACGTCGAAAAATGACATATGGAGGGGTATGTGTTGTGTCAGGAATCATGTCGAGGTTAAGAGCACTTATTATTTTTATACAATATTGTGAACAATATTGAATGCTAGTGCTTTCTAAATGACCACATGGTGTAAACACTGAGAAATGCAGGGATTTGTGTGTAGAGTTTTGCAACAGTTATATGCAGGTTCACCAAATCTGGTGAACCTGCATATAACTGGTTAACAGTTCACCAAATCTGACTCATGTGTCAAAGCAGGGAATAGTGTTTACAGTTTAGGGAAATGTGTGTGCTTTTTTAAAAATGACGTTATGGTTTAGAAATTTTAGTTCAAAAGCCTGGTTATATTGTTTTAGCAATCGAGAAAAACTGTAAGTAAAGATCATATTCCATGGAGATATTTTGTACATTTCCTACCGTAAATATATCAAAACTTAATTTTTGATTAGTAATTTGCATTGCTAAGAACTTCATTTGGACAACTTTAAAGGCAATTTTCTCAATATTTAGATTTTTTTTGCACCCTCAGATTCCAGATTTTCAAATAGTTGTATTGTCCTATCCTACCAAACTATACATCAATGGAATGCTTATATATTTTGCTTTCATATGATGCATATATAATTCGACCCTTATGACTTTTTTGACAGTTTTGTGGTCCAGGGTCACATATTTTGCAGTGTTTTTGTTATCTGTCTTCAAAAACACGCAACTTAAGACTTCTGTTTTTGGTTGTTTTCCACTTTTAAAGATTGCAGATTCCAATATTCCTTGAGCTGTGATGTTTTTATGGAGACACGTACACCTGTCAGATGGGAAGAGATTTCATCAAAGAGACCCAATGGCTCACATGTGTGCCACAGAAGGCCGAACAATGTTGTTTATTATGTGTGAATGACAGGACGTGCAACCGACGGTAAAGAGCCCAGAGTTTCCAATGCCTTTGATGTCATGATTGAGCGTTCCCACAATGCTGCACCATTTAAAGCCTCCTTTAGCGCACAACTTGACGCTTGACAGGGCTCGCAGCAGTGTACACAAACTCTCCAAGCCTGAGCCAAAAGCCTTGGAAAGTTCCAGACCTGTTTCTTCCTGTTTCTGAACAGCACTTCACCTCTGCAGCCTGTGGCGCAGCACATGGCTCTCGGTCATCAGCGCTGCTCAGTGTGTTTACACAGGGCCTGATTTAGTATGATGAAGCATGCAGCGCTGATCCAAACAATAGCTGATTATGTGACTCATAAACTCTCCTGGGGTTTAACAAAAACATGCAAAGTCATTGACTTACGCAAACCTGCATATAATATAAAGCTCATCAGGACTCACAGTAGTTTTGATTAATGTCTTTTGAAGCAAACATCAGCGTTTGGGTTTCTTGAGAATGTAAAACAGTTGAAACAAAAGCCAGTATATAAAGCATTCACAATCCATTTAACTTGTGAAATATGATGCATTTCTGAATGAATCAGGATATTCAGCTAGAAAAAAAAAAAACACAATGTTGGACAGGTTTTGATTTGATCCTATTGTTGTTTCAGTTTGTCCTATTATTTGTTGTTATTTTTATATTATATTTTTAATGTTATATATATAAAAATACAGTAAAAATACAGTAAAAACAGGGAAAATAGAAAATATTATTATGTTTCAAAATAGCTGTTTTCTATTAAAGCCCATTTCTCCCACAAATTAAAAAATAAAATAAAAAAGGTAATTGCGACTTTTTATCTCGCAATTTTGACTTTATTTCTCACCATTCTGCATTTTTTTCTCAGTTCTGAAATGTCTTTTCACAGTTCTGAGTTTACATCTCACAACTGTTTTTTTTTTCTTCTTTTTTTTTCGCCAAGGAATAAAAAGAAAAAAGTATTAGTGAATAGTATTTTTTTTCTTATAATTTAGACTTTTTTTCTCATAATTCAGAGTCCATATCTCACAATTCTGACTTCTTTCTTGCAATTGTGAATTTATATCTCAGATTTCTGAGTTTTTATCTCACAATTCAGACTTTTTTCTAACAATTCTGTTTTTATCTTTTTTTATGTCATTTTTGATCAGTTTAATGCATCCTTTCTGAATAAAAAGTATTAATTTCTTTAAAAAAAAAAATAAATCTTACTGATTTTTAGTTGGCTGACTATACTCCTAATCACTTATTTATCACATTTATTCAACATTCCACCATCATTTCCTATCAATGGTGAGTGTAGTTCGACGAGGCCTGTCAGTTGCGGTGAAGCATATATCAGCATCTCTTCAGCAGCGAACCCGCTAGCGAGTGACATTTTTAGACGTTTTGGCACATACGGCCCTGTTTAAAACCATGTTTCTTCAACTCAACAGCTGCTTTCAATCCAACGGCATTTGCTTCCCCGAGCCTCGTTTCCAAATGTTGAACGAGGGCAGGCAAGTTCACACAGACCTCTCTTTTCAAAGCCGTCCTGTTCTCTGTCAAACATTGCGTGGCAACATCAAACGCTCTGCCCGCTCAGATATTTTTGTGTTTTTTTCAGCAGCTTTGTGGGAGGATAATTGGGGGCAGGCCTCTGCAAAGCTGCCGGATATGTGAAGCATTTCTCTTCCAAGCTTTTTTAGAGGGGTTTGAGTGTAAAACACACTTCGTTGGGCTCCTCCTTTCCGTCACTGGAAGCCCTGAGTCATTCGTCCGCCAAATGGGGCCCCGGTAATAAACATCGCGCTGACACGTGATATCTGGCCCCTGCTTGTTGAATTTTGTGTGTTTTGGTAGGTTCAACAAACCCACCGCAGCCTCAAACGCACAAGCACGTGTCCTGCCCTCTCTTAGCTTCTCCTCTTTTGTGTGTCATGCTTTTTTTTTTTTTTTGTAGAAAAAATACCTTCTCATTGGTTTGGCCGGAACTCAAAGAATCTCACTTGTGGAGACGTGATGGAAAAGTAAGGATACTGAGTGTCAAAGCTTGCTGCAAAAAATAAAAAAAATAAATATAAATAAATAAATAAATAAATAAATAATAAAAAGATTTTCTTAGTATTTTCTCTTGTTTTCCATTACAAAGTAAATTAAGAAAATTAAGACATTAAGTCCTGTTTTTTTTTCTGAAAAATTTATCAAAGTTAAGTGAGTTTATACATTATCATTCCAAAATTTCGAATTAAGATTTTTTTAATGTTTTTGAAAAAGTGTCTTATTCACCTAGCCTGTATTTATTTGCTCATAAATACAGAGAAAATTGTGAAATATTATTACAATTTAAAATAAGTGTTTTCTAGGTGAATATATTGTAAAATGTAATTTATTCCTGTGATCAAAGCTGAATTTTCAGCATCATTACTCCAGTCTTCAGTGTCATCCTTCAGAAATCATTCTAATATGCTGATTTGCTGCTCAAGAAACATTTCTGATTATTATCAATGTTGAAAACAGTTGTGCTGCTTCATATTTTTGTGGAAACCATGATACGTTTTATTTTTCAGGATACTTTGATGAACAAAGTTCAAAAGAACAGCATTTCTTTGATAGAAATCTTTTGTAGCATTATAAATGTCTTTACTGTCACTTTTGATCAATTTAATGCATCCTTGCTGAACAAAAGTATTACTCACAAAAATATGAAGCAGCACAACTGTTTTCAACATAATAATCAGAAATGTGTCTTGAGCAGCAAATCAGCATATCAGAATGATTTCTGAAGGATCATGTGACACTGAAGACTGGAGTAATGATGCTGAAAATTCAGGAATAAATTACAATTTAAAACATTTGAAAAGAAAAGTTCTTTTAAAGTGTAACAATATTTCACATTATTTACTGTTTTTATCTTTGATCAAATAAATGCACCCTTGGTTTCAAAAATGTTTAAAAATCTTAATTATTGTTTTCCCTTTGAATTACATTTTTCTTACCCTATGGACAAATATTCCTTTTGTTTTAAGCATAAACTCACTTATTTTTATGCATTTTTCAGAAAACAAGACTTAAAACCTCATGTCATTCTCAAGTGGTGGTATTTGTTCTGGAAAATATTGAGTGAGTCTTTTTTGCAGTGTATGAACTGTCCTTTTTTTTAACTCGAACAAAATAAACTGTCCATTGTTGTTTTTGTCTCTGCAGATGTTCATCAGACTCGTCTCGTGGTTCGTCCCTCCCCTCGCTCGGTTCGGTGCCAGCGCTTTTGTTTTTCCAGAGCTCCATCTCTCCAACAGGAGGGTCATCGGCTGGTCAGGTCCAAATGAGAAATAGTTGGCTCGTTCTGCTGGCGGCCGCTCAAATCCAGCATTTTACTCTTTCTCCCACAGCGAGAGCCTCCCGTGAACGATGCCAAATCTAAAGAGTGGGTAAGAATTCACTCGGGGCCTTTTCATTTCAGCCCGCTGCTGCATTCACTCCCGTTCTTCTTCTTATTTTCTCTTGTCCATTCACACTAGAGAGTTTGGTGTCAAAGTTTGTTGGTGTGAAAGTATAGTTTTGAACCCTGGTCCTGCAGAAATCAGTATTTCCAACTCGTCTTTCAGCCTACTGTGATGCATCTGCATGCCGTTTTATAATCTAAACATGAACAAAAGAGCTTCTTTTGATGATTCATTCAATATTGTTCTATTTAGATGGCCGATACTAATAGAGTGTCATGCAGCAGGGATACCCAGCTTTTTTTCAATCAACCCTTTTTTACCTAAAATATTTAGCTGAACACACTTACTTGTTCACTGTCTGTTATTGGTTAATAGTTACATGACATCCAGGTAAACAAATCTTTTTTTAAGTAAGTGTTTTATTTTGATTGTTTTTTTTTTTATTTAATGTAATTTCACATTTTCATGATTTAATTTATAATTAATTATTAGTTTTTCATGAACTCCAATAACTAGACAATGTTATTTTTTTTTTAATTGACCAATATTTTAATTGACCAATATCCCATACCATTAAAAAAATAATAAAATTGTGACTTTTTATCTCACAATTCTGACTTTAATTAAATTCTGAATTTTTTAATAATTATTTTTAAAATCTAAACATGAACAAGAAAGCTTCCTATTATTATGCACATTCGTAATAGATCGATTTGGTACGATACCACTAACTAGAAATTATCATGTCACGTGTGTGTATATATATTTTTATCAGCTAAACCCCTTTGACCTAAAATTTTTACTTGAAGTTAAGATTGAAACTTGAGAGTAAACTTAATATTTTAAGTTAATATTTCAATAATTTCACAACATATTTGCATGTTTATTGATGTATGTTAATGATTACATTACATTCTGGTAAACAAATAAAATATATATTTTTTATTCAAGTGTTTTATTTTGATTTTTTTTAATGATTTGTTTTAAATTTACAGCTTTATTATTTCACAAATTATTTTTTAATTATTAATTTTTTAATCTGAACATGAAAACAAAGCTTCCTATAAGGACTCATATTTTAGCTGGAAGCAACGGTGTTCAAAACATCTTAATGATGGATTTGTTTCTTACAAACACAGCTTTTGTCTTCTCAAGATGTTAACTGATGGACTGGAGTGGTGTGGATTACTTGTGGATTATTGTGATGTTTTTATCAGCTGTTTGGACTCTCATTCTGATGGCACCCATTCACTGCAGAGGATCCATTGGTGAGCAAGTGACGGAATGCTACATTTCTCCAAATCTGATGAAGAAACAAACTCATCCTAATCTTGGGATGGCCTGAGGGTGAGCGCATTTTTAGCTAATTTTCATTTCTGGCTGGACTATTCCTTTAAGGCCGGATACCAAATATGTTTGTGTTGGCACACAGTCAGTAACACTAAGTGTGAACTTTGAAATAACAGGCACAAAGGTGGTGCGACTCTAGTGAATCTACCCCTTATTCTGTGTTTCACCCCGTTTCATTCCCCTCGTGGCCCCTGGATCCATACAGATTCATGACACGGTCCAGTTTCTCGCTGGAAAGTTGTTTATTTTGGTTTCCGAAGGCCTGTAAGCAGCGATTGATTGATGGAGGTGGAGGTAAAGCGTGCTCTCAGAAGGCTGTTGCTGTTAAGCTGCTTAGTCTGATAGGCTGGACGCCGTGAAGATCCCTGTAAGCCGAGGCAATAAAAGTCGATTGTGTGGGTTATTGTGAAAGTCCCAGACGCTAGTGAATGAGCTGCAGGACTCCAGCACACCTGTCACTATTAATACTGTCTCAATGGTAGTCGAGCCAGACACATTCACCTTCAGTAATACGTTACTCCAGAGAAATAACCTGCCCTTCAAATAAACCGGCCCATTTGGCAGTCGCTTCACGTTCCTGTGTGGCATTTCTGCACAGATATTTGCTCAAGTGATGTTGATTGATACTGAAAATCCAGATATCCTGCTGATTCTGCCTACAATAAGACCTTTTAAGTGGTTTATAAAACATACAGCCTCTGACATGAAAGAAATTTAAAGCTGAACTCAACATGAAACGGCGTTCAACTCATTTTACTTCTGTGAAACAGAATATTTAATGAGAAAACAAATGACAAGTGGCTGAATAATAATAATAAAAAAGTTGTAAATAAAACAAAGATTTAAGTAAGTATGATTTACAAGAAAATACTATTTCAGTATGTCTCCTTCAAAATGTCACATTCAATTCAGTGTCTTACTGCTTGGAAAATGTTAAAATAAATAAAATCAATTAAAACAATTATTTCTAATAAATTCATTTATATGTAATCATTCATTTATAATAAATATTTTAATCATTTATAAATAATATTTTAATAAATGTTAGTATTATAATAAATTAAAATAATTGTCCGACATTAAAACAATGTACAGAAAAATAGCGAAAAAGGGACTGAGATGAGTTTGAAAGAGTTTGCATGAGAAATGGAGTGTGTGGGTTCAAAATTTCACATTTAATTCAGTGTGTTACTTGCAATTTCTTTTTAATTATTTATGAAATGCACCATCAATTTCAGAGTGAACATACTTTCAAAGTAAATTCTAAACCAATTTTTTTAAGTTATTGCATTTTGATGAAAGATTATGATGACAAACATGTTTTAATTTGGAATAACATGCACCAAAAAATCATTCACAATAAGAGCAGGAATATGCAAAATAGAGTCAGTTTTGATTTCTTATTCAATTTCAAAGGTGCACTAAGTATTTTGTTTTACTTCCTGATGAAATGACATCTTTCTTGTTTCTTGACAGGTTTCAAAAGATTCGGTTTCTGTCTTGGAGAATCTACTTTGCTGTGATTGGAGTCTTTGAGAATCTCCGCGCTAATTGCATCATGTTTTTAATCAGAGTTATTTTTTTCCCCCAACAACAGATGCAGTGTGCCAGTAAGCAGTACAGTTACATAACCAGATTTTACAAAACAGGCCTTTGTCTCTGTTTCTCATCCCGATGGTTCCTCCACCCTTCCGGCTTCTTAAGATAGATCAGTGACTGTTGGGATGTTAGTCGTCTTAGTCAGACTTTAGACTATCAGCACAATGCCTGATCCAAATTAAAGCTTATTCTGGCCAGGGACAGCCTACTTTGATAGGAAGGGACTGTTTGATTGACATGCAAAGCAACCAATCACTGTTCATTCTATACATGATTCCAATAAACCTGCTTGGAAAATATTCAAATAAATAATAAATTAAATGAAAATCATTTATAAACAATTTTATAAATTTATAAATTAATTTATATGTAACTATTGTTTTTTTATAATAAATTAATTTATATGTAATTATTATTTTAGAATAAATAATTTATACGTAATTATTATTTTAAAATAAATTAATAAATATTCATATTATAATACAATTTTAAAATGTTAAAATAACACAGAAAACACTAGAAAATAGTGAAAATACATTGGAATTAGAATTTCAAAAGTCTAAAAGTCATGGCTGCAAAGAAAAGTATTAAATGAAGAGGTCACGAGTTGAAAGACAAGGGACTGAGATGAATTTAAAAGAGTTTACATGAGAAATGGAGCATGTGGGTTGTCACTGATTCTCTGTTGGCAGCGTCGGGCCCTTCCTCAACTCCCACTGCCGTTCACAAACTGGTGAGCTGGCAGCTTTAACAATGTGTCCAGTGTAAATGGACAGCAGACAGTGACCCACCAGACTGAAGCATGTCTGACCTGCAGCCCCCCGTCACACCATGGCAAAGACCTCATTCAGACGGTAATATAATGACCCACTTCACACATAAACATACACCACCAGCAGAAAACCTTTATACCATTACACTTCTATAAACTTAGATTTAAAAAGTATCACACTGAGAATCAAGTTCTCTTTTTGTCTTAAAATATCTGCTACTGCAGGAGAAAGTATGAAATAGTAAGAGTGCTACAGGCTAAATGAATCAGATCAGTTGCTATTGGAAGATTTTTAACATATGAGTACAGTTTGAGACACTGAGAGCTAATATGAAACTCTAGAGGTTACTGGGATCTTTTTGTCTTTAGAAGCAGGAACAATTAATCTTACTGTATCCACTTTATTTGGATGCAGCCATTTGTAACTTGAATGTGCTTACAGTGTCATTCACTTCTGGTTATTTTACCTGTAAATACTTTACCTGTATTTTACCTGATGTAAAAGGCGAATTAAAGTCGACATTTCTCACACAGAGAAATTTTGGTCAGATTTTTTTTTTTTAATGTTCATCCAATCTCATTTTGAGACTTTTCTTTCTGTTTTAAAGATGATTTCTTTGGATTGTTTGACTACTCAAAAGAGAACATAGGAAAATATATCTCAATTAATTTGTTTCCTGCTAGCTAAATTTCACATACATAAACAAAAATTTACTGGCTCTAAACCTCTATTTTCTTTATTCAAAGTTGATCTAGACAAGTACATGAATAAATAAATATATAAATGTATATGTATATATGTCTGTGTGGCTGCTATAGTTAAACCATGGGAACCACAAATTAAATGGCATAGTAAAACTGTTTATATAAAAAAAAACAAAAAAAAAAAACATCTATACTCTTTGTAACTAGTGAAACACTCCATTATGACGAGCTGCAACTCAAAATACATGTAAGATGGAAACATTCTGCATTATGATGGAGTTTGTAGCTTAACTCACTATATTTGAAATAGTTTGAGCTGCAGTTCAATAGCAAATCAGTTGAGAGCATCCAGTCTCTCATATCATTAAAGTGAATGTTACATTTATCAGTATATATTATAATAAATATTTGAGAAATTATTGTTGTATTGATTGTATTAGAGTGATAGTCAATGTAAAAAGAGCAAATGGGAGAAGCAGATGAACACAAAACAGCATAAAGTTAAAGAGGCTAAACTTTATCCTTCAGCTGAACTGTGCTCGTATGTTTGAAACACTTCAGGCTGGTTTTGAGAGATTTACAGGCCGAGCTTCTGCATTATTTTGATGGAAAAGGGCCAGCAGTTACATGAAAAGTTGTATGGACGATTTTGAAGACATCATACAGTTTGTCTAGACTTTGAGGTCACATTTCCTTTTCTTCACATAGTAGGCCTACTTATGGACATAACATTGAAAACACTCAAAAACATTTCAGGAAAGTATTGTTTGCATCCTCTTTGAGTTCTATGTTACTCTATAATGTTTGATTACTCTGATTATGATGTTTTGACACTAAACACCACAGTCTCCACAGGAAGCTCTTCCCACTTCTCTTCAGGATTCTTCTGCCCTGATTCTCTGATGCGTTTGACCCACTGTCACATCCGACCTCTCTGACTCTCACTCTCAGAGGATGTTATGAAACACATGAGTCATTTTTTGGTCTGCTGTGTGAAACTGCTAATCACATCAGTGTGATTGAGACGGTTATGCAACTATGCACTGAATTCTTCTAAATCTGGTTTGTTTATGTTTGAATAGTTGAGAAAGCTCACCATTTTTTTGCTCTCCCCTCAAGGCAGAAAGATGTCAGCCAACAGTTCAGGGTTTTAGCTCATAACTTTTTAATCAAATAGAGAGCACAGAGATCATATTTTATCACGTGGGTCATTGCACCTGGCGAATTCAATTTATATCCAACTAGATTTTCTGGCATTTTACATTTTGTTATAAACATAATTTTGAAAAAAAATTCGTACAACTTTTTGTCTGATTTTCATGAAATTTGGTACAGAGGATCTTGAAGCTGTGCCGGTAAAATAATATTAGAAATTGTTTTATATACCAAAACATTCCCATCAATGAATCTGATGGCGGGAACAGCATAGAAAAGCAAGGCCATGTCATCAAACTGTATGACCTATTGACATGCATTTTGTTAAATGTTATTGTTGTAATGCATAATGCACACTAGAAATGTTGTTGACAGCGCCACGTAACAAAAAAGACCTAAAGTCATTATAACCTTGAAATAATGTGTCTTAAAGTCATGCTTTTCACTCCTACCTCCTATGTCCAGTTTTCACAATAATTAAATCAGATAATATAATTTTTTACAAATTCAAAAAAAATAGCAAATAAATAAATAAAAACAGAAAATACAAATAAATACAAAAAATGAATTAAATATTTTAAACATATAAAATAAAATATACATTATTTTAATAATAACTTTAGATGCAATTTTTCTATAAATTGATGTAAGTTTATATACATTTTTTAATGTAAATTATATAAACATTTATAATATTTAAATATATAAAGTTGTTCCTGGAGAATAATCTTCATTAATTCTCATGTGGTTCAAATCCATTCCATTTAGATGTTTCTTAATGACCTTTTATTGTTTCAAAGTATTATTTGAAGTTAATATTTTTTACCAATATCTAAATAAAAAGTGGTATTTTTAAAAATGTAAAATGTACATATAAAATGTATATATATGTGTGTGTGTATATATATATATATATATATATATATATATATATATATATATATATATTAATTTTATATATTATTTGTATATATATATATATTCATACAAATAATATATAAAATTTCATATATATATATATATATATATATATATATATATATATATATACAGTCAAAACAAAAATTATTCAGACATCAGATATAATTTTTGATCTTTTTTTTTTTTTTTTTTTTTTTACTATTGGGTGCAGGATATACTGTAGTTCATTTATGTAAGTAAAGATAGCAAAATAAAGTAAACTGTGACATATTATACCCAAAAATTCTTCTTACAGTGGACTACCAGTAAAATTGATAAATATTTGGGAGCAAAAATTTGATTTGACACTTTGAGCTGACCATGTTTTGTTACATACCTTTCTATCAAAGTTATCTGACATTATCAAGATGAATTTGTTCTGACACAGTTTAACTCTTGAGTTCTTGTCATATTTTATAACCATTTTCTAAACTCTAGCGAATAAACTGTGATAATGTGAGAAATGTTGAAGGTGTCTGAATAAATTTTGGTTTGACTGTATATAAATTTCTTAATGACCTTTTATTGTTTCAAAGTGTTATATGAAGTTGAATCAGAACAAAATGTGTAAAATTACCTATTAATTTGACCATCCAAGTCTGTGCTTTTATTGTGTATTGTTTATACTTGAATCCATAGCAGAATATTTACCGTAAAGTAGCTCCCACAGCAGAAGCCTTAGGGGTTTGCCATATAATATTTCAGCCTCTTTGCTCTTTGGCCTCTTCATTATTGCCCAGACAAGCGTTCAGTTCAACCAGGTCAAGGCAAATCTGCTGAAGTGACCCTTGATCATATACATATGTCACACATCCAGCGTTTACGTCATGCGTTTGTTTTCTGCTGTAGTTGTGTGAGTTGCTTAGTGATTTTCAGACAAAGGAAATCCCAGTTATCAGTGCCATCCTCCCCCCGCAGATCCTCTCCAAAGCGGATCAGATTGACGGGCCGATCGATGGCTGCTGAAATCAATAGGCTTATTAAAGCTGCGCTTGAGTGAGGAACAAAGCTGATTATCCTGACTCTCAAACTCCCGTCTCAGATCGGCCTGACGGGCAGGAGAGGTCACAAGCAGATGTCACAGGTCACAGCGAGCTGCGAATTACGCTTCGGCCTGAACATTTTGACATGCATCCAATGATTGCCACAGAAAGTCATGTGGCCCGGCAGAAAAATTCAATTAGAGCACAGCGGTTACAAGTTCTTGGAAACCATCTCGAAGGGATGTGAGTCACAGTGTGAAGTGCAAAACCCTTGGAAAATGCTTTTAATCACCGATTTGAAGCTCCTATAAGTCTAGCCAAGAAAATGCATACTTTGTTCCAATTAAACGGCTGTTTTTCCTGCCAAAAATACATCTGTCAGCGTGCTTGCATTGTAAATTATGCACAAACGTTGATATTAGGTCCCTGATGAGGCCTGTCCACTAACCCCAATTCTTTTTGTTTTTTTTCTCAGGACTTTTTCTGCAACCTCTGCCAAACCCCTTTGACCTCAAGTACCCTGGATATTTTAAGGTAATATTTCAATCATTTAATCATCTATTTTAGTAAATGTGTTTTAAAATGTGATTTAGTTTGTTTGTTTGTTTGTTTGATTGTGTTATTTTTAGTTTTTTTAATTTATTTATTTTAATTTTACATTTTTAGGATTTATTTAATTATTAGCATTTCATCAACTTACTAACCCCAGTTTGGGAAATTCTAGTTATTATTTTTATTCTTAATATTTACTTAAAATACTCATGAGATTTTATGTTAATATTTTAATAATTTAATGATTTTTTACATAAGTATGTTGGTTTATTTATTTATTTGGTTTGTTCCATAAAATATTTAAATTTTAATTTTTTATGTTTTTATTATATAATAATTATGAACCTCCAGTGCTTTTTGAACCCCAGTTTGGGAAACCCTGCTATAAGTTATGATTGCTGTTTTTTTTTTTTTTTATTAATATAACTTTATATTTTAAAATGAAAGCTTTATAAACTCCAGTTATTATTAATATTTACTTAAAATACCCCTGAGATTTTAAGTTAATATTTTTTTAATTTAATAATCTTATTTGACTGAATTTATTTATTTATTCATTTATTATTTAATTTATTTTTTGTTTTTTATTAGTTTGCTTTATTTTACTTTTTGTAATTTAATTAGTATTAGCTTTCAATCAATTCACAAATTATTATTCAAATAATTAATTATTAGCTTTTTCATCAACTTAAGACCCCGGTTTGGGAAACTCTAGTTGTTATTTTTATCATTAATATTACTACTATTTATTAAAAATTATGAAGCATATAAACTAAATACAAATTTATATTGATAGATATATTTGTCATTCTCTCTATAACCCTTTTTTAACTCTTAAACAAGGGTTTGTCTGGCTTTTATTCAACCTTTTTCTCATCTTATTCTACTCTATATATTATATATCTGTTGAAATAAAAACAATAATATATTTAAATATATGTAACTCTGGCAATGATACATATGAAGTTACTTGTTTCACATCAGAGTTTCAAGTTTCAGAATTTAAAAGCATTTGTGTTTGCCAGTGACTTTGTGAAGTTGTTTTGAAGAACAATCTTCATTAATTGTCATGTAGATGTTTTTTGATGTTGTTTCAATCTTCGAGGCTTTTGAAACTTTTACTTTTAAACAAGTCTTTTTCTGCAGCCTTGTCCTGCCGAATGGACCGGGTGTTTGTGTGGCCATAATCTTTCAGGCCACTGATCAAATCGGTGCCATTATCATTGTGTATTTGAGCTCGTTTGGGAGGTTATTGGGTGCGTCTCACCCAACCCGCTCGGCATTATATCAGATCTCATTTCTTTCCCCGGCACTTTTCCAATTGTACTTGAGTGTTTATTGGTACACTGGGAAATTGTATCTATTTTGTCATCATTTCGTAGCCTCCAGGCATGCAGGTATTTGGTTTGTGCTTTTGGGTCCCCTCGGACAGATTTTATCACCTTAGAGTTGGCCTAAAATTGGAAAGGCAGTGTTATTAAACATCCCGAAGGCTTGCTGGATAACATTTCTCCTGCTGCTACACAAGACGTGCCTGTTTGTCACAGACCCACTGCTTCCCGTTTCAGAGGCCCTGGACTGCAATGCATGGCCAAATCATTGAGCTAAATTTATATTAGATTGCTTCTGGATAACAAAAATATGTCTTTTATTAAAGAAATACATGTTAACTACACAAATAATCAGCAGATAAGTCAAGCACTCAAGGTGGGACAGATGACATTACCTGGTAGGCTGTATATACTTGATATATAAATATTGGGCAATATTTCATAATTGTGTCCTTTTCAGTTCATGAGTGTGGATTTGAACTGAATTGGACATAACACACAGGAAGTTGAATTGGAATGACAGGAAGAGGAATTTACTGAATTGCAATTCACAGAAATTCAACACATCAGATAATTTGAGGGAAATTAAGAGTTCTTCCACAAATATTTACTTTAAGTATCCCTATGTAACTAGAGAAAATTGTAGCGCTCCAAACAGGAAAAAAGTCCTTGTACTGCAGGTCCTTGTACTACAGGTGCGTCGAGCCAATGGTATACTTGAAAATGAGCAAAAAGCGTGGCTAACCGCACACTGATCCACTCAAGACTGGAAAAGTCTACAAAAACATTTTTTTTTTTATTTTATAAATTGCATCGTGGAAAAAGTGCAAAGTGCATGTGAGCACTGAAGATAGCAATGTGCTGAAACATTTGGTTGCTGGTGTCTATTTGTTTTTAACTCACATGCACTTTTTGCACGATGCAATTTATTAAGGGTTAGCCACCCTTTTTGCTCACTTTAAGTATCCCTGAAATGTTGAGTTAATATTTTTTTTAATGATTTAACCATCTTCATTATTAAGTGTTTGATTTTTTTTATTTATTATTTGTTTTTTAATGATTTTTATTAAACATTTGCTTGAAGTACCCCTGAGATTTTAAGTTAATATTAACCATCTCTATTATTAAGTGTATTTGATTTTTTTTTATCTTTATTTTTTAATGTTTTATATTAAAAATTTACTTGAAGGACCCCCGAGATTTTAAGTTAATGTTATTTAATAAGTTAACCATCTCTTAAGTGTGTGTTTTTTTTTTTTTTTTTATGTTTTTTAATGATTTAATTAATTAGCTTTTCATCAACCAGAGCTTTTTGAACCCCAGTTTGGGAAACCTGCTTTAAGTTATTGTTTTTAATTACTAAAATTATTATTAAGTATTATTGTTAACTATTATGTATTTAAAATGATGAAATACATAAACTAGATACAAATTTATATTTATGGATCTTCTCTGTCTGTAAGGTCTATAAACCTTCAAACTTTTTCTTACTTTTAAACAAAGCTTTTTCAAGCCAGCATTCAAAATTTTTTGAACAAAAACAAAAGTTTTGAAAACCTGTACTTTGTCTTCTTACAAATGACCCCGGTTGTATTTATATTCATTTTGCATTTCAGTTAATTTTGATTCTACTTAAATTCTCCTTAAATTCAAACTGAAATTTCAGATCTAGTTCAGCAGCTGAATTGGAATTCAAAAATCATTTTTAATTTGAAAAATTCAGGCCATAAATTCAGACCATGGTAAGAATTTGTAGGTTTAGAGGTGGAGTTAAGGATGGAGCTTCATGCTTGCTTTTTCATACAAATCATACATTTTCATGAGTCACATTGAATAACAGATTCAGTGTTGAATTCACATCTACCTCTGAACTGACTTTGTTTTCATCGCAAACATGCTGATCTTCTGCCAGTTCGGTGTCTCTGTAATGTATTTTTTGTGTCCAGGGGTTGACGTTCTTGCTGCCAAATGTGGAGGACACTGCACTTCTGTCCCAGAGAAAGCGGGTGTTGAGTGATGGAGAGCTGAGATTGGAGGAGAGAGCGGGTCAGCCGGAGTTTAAAAATGGCCCGTTGGGTTATTAAAGGCCGTTTACATGAGTCCTGTGAAAGAGGTATTCATTAACCGCTGTGTTTACATCAGTGGTGTAGTCTACGTGATATGTAGGTATACGGCGTAAACCCACTAGCAAAGGTCAAGGATTTCCGTATACCCACTTAAAAAAAGCACGAGGATACGTAACAATATCTTTGTGACATGTTCATTCATAAATTCACCCCGTCTGTGTTGCGATCAAAGCACTGACTTTTTGAATATCGCGCTGTGTTTCTGTTGATGACCAGTGCTATTGTGCAACTCTTTCATTTCAACTGACTGGCTGAGGCCATCCTAAACACGCCACTGCTGTGCGTTGCCATGAAAGCTTAACATTTGCACTCACAGCTCTTTACTGAACTACTTTGTAGTTTAACAAAAATTAATCTATATTTAATTTATACAGCGAAGACTATGTAATGCTTTTTTATATTTGATTATTCGGTTTCTGTACCTGGACACCTACAAACTTGAAAAACGTAAACATTGTGTAAACAGCACAAATAAATATATAGAACAAACATATTAAACTATTTCAAACAGGGCCCACAGGTACAACCTGCAAACCCCAGCTACGGCCCGGGGAGCAGTGACAGATCAGTCAACTGTCCTAAGCATCTTTCACACAGTCAACGTTATGTTGACTTTCTCAGGCCAACATAACTAGCTATTAACTTCAGTAACATTAGTGTGCGGATCAATGAGCGCAGGAGAAGAGGAGAGATAACACAGATGTGTGTGTCTGTGTACAGCAGTTATATTTCCTTGTTTCAGATGATGAGAGAGATGAGAACTCCTGGCCAGCCTTGTGGACTGAAGGTCAGGTCAGGGAATTTAAAAACAGGCACTCTTAAATGTGCATTGAAAATTGCCAGCTGATAAAACCTGTGCTCCAGGGACCATATTCAGGAAAAATATAGCTCTTAACGGGCTGAGTTAGATGATTAACACAGTAGAAAATCAGTCCAGTCTCCCCAGCTGTTAATGTCATTGGCTGTCTTGTGTTGCTTATAATAAATTGGCATGTTGATATCGCATAAGCAGTCTTTCAGAATGCTGTCAGGTACATGTAGATGCATACTGTACACATTAGTGAGTGTTGCTTATGGGGTGTCGCTCTGGGACGGGTGAGGGAGGGAAAATCACAGTATGCTCACTACAAAAAACTAGACTACACCACTGGTTTACATGGTGACTAAAGCTGATCGAACCTGTCAATTCAACTCTACCTGCTTGAGCTCAATGACACTCAGTCCTGGTTTAGCAGCCATTAATGGTTTACACCAGCGGCTGTATGATGACCTGAACTAATGACTGCACTGTTGATGCTCTTGGTGTCCTTCAAACTGATTATTCTGATGTAATGCAATCACACTTAATGAATAATTCACTCCAAAGTGAAACTTTTGTAATTAATTTACTTGCTCTCATGTCATTGCATGGAAAAGAGTTGCTTCAAAGCTTGTCACCGTTTTCACTAATTGACATTTAGTAGTTTACACAGAGATGATAATGGTATCATTTTCAAAAGGTTTGCATTTTCAGACCAATTGCATAAAAAGTTTTCAGCATTTAGTTGAAAAGGGTGTTGTGTAAATGCCCACTTTGTATTTTCAGTTTGTTTCTTTTGCTCTTCTGCTGATGTGGTTAACGAGAGCCTTTAAAATCCCTTTGTTTGAGGTGCTTTGGTAAAGAAAACAGCAGGAGAGAATGAGTGTGAAAACTGAGCGTTTGAGTGATATAATGTTGAAGAAATGAGTGTGAATAATGAGAGATTGTGTTAGAAAAATCAAAAAGCAAGCGAGACAGTTTCTTTAGTTCTTTTGGGGTTTTAATTTCTGTAAAGACAAAGACATAGAAACCTTTTCTTGTGAGTTTAGGGGTTTAGTTTTTTTCTTGTGGGTTAAAGGTCTCTCTATTAGTTGAGCTTCAAAATCTTTAGTTTTAAGTGTTGGGACTTTTGCATTTCATGCATATGTAGATTATATGTTCACATATGCACAAACTCCAATATTTGTGAAAAATTATAGCTAACCTCAATGTAATGCATGTAAAAAATTACAAATCATTTTTCAAGCAAATGCTGAAATATTTAACTGTTTTAAAATGATCAAACATGCACTAATAGGACAAAACAATCAAATGTATGGATTAAATGCATGTAAAAAGCAACAAAAGTTGATTAAGGCATGTTTAAAAAAAAAATACCAATCTCGGCTTTTGGAGGTGCAAAAACCTATTTCTTATATCAAATGTTACTCAAGTTCTGCACTCTAAAATCTCTTTATTTAAACAGAAGATAAAAAACAAAACAAATGACAAACATTTCGGTTTTCTGCCTTCGTCAATGTGACAAAGTCTCATTAACTCAATGATTATATTAGGACCAATAAAGACCAACAGGTGGTAGCGATTAGATTTTCAAGTTCACAGACTCCAGATCAGTTCCATCTATAACGGCGGAGAATTTAACCAAAAACAATGGGGACAATAACACATCAGGCAAAACATGCCATTCATACACATTGCTCCCAAAAAAGAAAAAAACATTACAAGAAACATGAAAGATCAAAATCTTCATTTAAACCCTGAGATGACATGGTTTTTAAATAAAACATCCAAGACGCCTCTCTTTGTAAGAGTCTTTTATCAATATCTCCACCCCGGCGAGGATTCATTACTTTCTCAATCCCTATATTTCAGTTGTTCAATACTATGGTTATATTCCATAAAGTGTCTGGCAACTGGAGAAGTAACATCACGTCTACGAATGGCTGATTTGTGTTCACTAATTCTAATTCTCAATGGTCTCGAAGTTTTTCCAACATACATCAATGGACATGGACATTGAAGTAAGTATATTACGTTATTAGTAGAACATGTGATACAAGATTTGAAATGGTATGTTTTATTCATCAATAAGCATGTAAACTTTTTGCATTGTAGTATTGAAGAACATGATGTACATTTTTGACATGGGAACCAACCTTGTATTTGTTTTCTTGTCATCACGCACTACATCTGATCTAACTAGCATATTTGCCAAATTTGAAGCTCTTTTATAAGTAAACATCGGAGGTTGTTTGAAAACATCTTGTAAAGAAGGATCTGAAGCTAAAAAAAAAATTAAAAAGTAAAAATATATTTTTTAACTGAATGGTACTTGGACTTCTGTCATAATTTGGATTCAATCATAAACTACATTTTAAATGAAATTAAAAATTTAAATAATTTTAAATAATAGATCATTTTATTTACAATTTTTATTTAAAAATTTAAATTAAAATTTATTTAAAAAAATAAAATAAATTAATTTTAATTAATTAAATTAAACAAAAAATCTCCACATTTGTGCTTCCTTTTGTTGCATTTGCTCTAAAAAGCTTCCTGTCATTTTAAAAAAAAAATGTCCAAACTAACCCCTTTTTCTGGTGAAAATCACTTCCACCTTCATAACTTAAGTAGGAACTTGCTGCCAGCCATAACCAGTCTTAAGCAGAACTCAGTGAAGCTTGCAAATCACTGGAGGCCTGCTTAGAAATAAAGTAAGC
Organism: Spinibarbus caldwelli; assembly: GCA_039654775.1. Taxonomy (NCBI): domain Eukaryota; kingdom Metazoa; phylum Chordata; class Actinopteri; order Cypriniformes; family Cyprinidae; genus Spinibarbus; species Spinibarbus caldwelli. Next base: position 2,808,600 of record CM077243.1, read on the forward strand.
TTTCTTCTCAGGCTGGTGTGGAGTTAAAGAACAAATATGATGCCCACAGGAAATTATATTATTATGCCAACGACCTTTTGAGTTCCAGCAGCTTCTCTGTATGTGATGAACAAGAACGCCTCTATCTGACTGAATCACTCTGAGTCGCTCCGTTTTCATCCATGAGCAAAAGTTGATGAGTCACTGGTGGCCATTATGGCTCGTAATTTCATTCGGCATCCTGCTGGAAAGAACGGGAAAAAAACAGTGCGAAGAGCATTAATGAAATAATTATGAAGCTCATTATCACTTTCACAAAGATTTCAGTTTACACCTCCGTTCACTCTCACCTCCTCAGCTGGTCTCCAAAACGGGTTTAACGGCACCGCTGGAGCAGAGCTCATTATTCTGTTTTTAGATACATTTGTGAAGATGATGAAAAAAAAAAATAAGAATAAAATACTCTTTTTAGTTATTTTAAGGATTTTTAAAAATATTTTCATTATGTTACAACTTGAATGTTAATTGGATTTGTCATAATTTGGATCCAATTGTAAAATTAAAATAAAATTAAAAATCGAAATTTTCATTTATTTTATTTTTTAATTTTATTTTTTAAATGAGTAATTTTTCAAAAAAAAAAATTAATCATAATTTGGAAACCATAAGGATATAATCTTGCTAAAAGATTATATTGGATGAAGTTAAATTTTAATTTATTTGATTAATTTGATTAATTAGAGTTTTAATAGTAAAATAATAATTTAAAAATGAAATTAATACATTTAAAATTTAATTTCAAATGTTTTTAATTATTATTAAAACTAATGTATTTTACAAATGTATTGTTTTTTATTTTAGTTACTTTTTATTTACATTTACTACATTTATTACATTTATTTTTATTTTTCATATAAATTTTAATTTTCAGTTATTTTTTTATTTAATTTCTACATAAATTAAATATTTTAATTAAAAATTCACTTCATTCAGGATTATATCCTTATGATTTCCATATTATGATTTAAAAATACCAAATAAATACAGAAGATTCCAGGTGTATCCACAGGACAGAGCGGGAATGTTAGTATCATTTGATTCCAGAAAATCAATAGCTCTGAAGTCATTTCGCAGTCTGCAGGAGGTTATTGAAGTAATTATAGAAGGTGGTGAAAGGCAGATCCATCAGCTTTGAGCTTTCCCAATAGGAGCGCTCTTTCATCCGTCAAAACGGGAACATTCCCAAGCACAAAGCGCTTCGCTGAGCCCGGAGACCGACTGACACAGTCGGACCCTCCTGTGAAATATCACGTGTTACTATGGCAGAAACCAGCAGCCACAGAAACTAGCGCTCACTAACCATTCTAGATATGGGTCGTTCAAAGGAATATATGCTGAAATAGATGAATGCACATCAAAAGAGATTTTTTATTTTTATTTATTTTATTTTATTTTTTTATTTGTGACAAATTCCTTATCTGTACTAAGTCTCCATTCATGGAAATTACATTTTTAAACATTTATGAAAAGGCCAACGACTAATTCATTTTATAGCTAGTGTTTTATGTATTATAAATATAAATATTTACTTTGATTTGTCAAGATTAATAATAATAATAATAATAATAATAATAATAATAATAATAATAAAATATGATTTAAAATAACACACAAAAACATAGTTTCCATTTTATTTTATTTCATTTTAATGTCCAAATTTCTGCCATTTTGCAAATCACCATTCATTCATTCTGTCACAGAAATGACATTTTAAACATTTATGCAAAAGCCAACAATAATTTTATAGGTAGCATTTTATGTATCAGAAAAACTAAATAAATATATAAATAAATGTAAACATTCACTTAAGAAAAAAAAACAAAACAAGATAACATATTACAGTTTGATTTAAAATGAAATTTACTTTTATTTTCATGTCTTTTTATTTATTTTCATGTTCAAATTGTAATTTCCACCATATCTCAAATCATATATTCACTTTTTATAATTTTTTGTTTTTTATTGATTTATATACAGTAGATAGTTAAACTTTATTTTCAATTTTATTATTCATCATTTTTTACTTTGCAAATTACATTATGTCCCTGAAGTCATGCATCTAAAATTTACATAAATCTTTTCTTGCAAATATTGAAATATTTAACTAATTTAATATGCAAAATATGTATGCAAAATATTAAAAAAAATTGAATCAAATCTATAGATAATAAGCATTTTAAAAAGTAGCAAAAAATAAATGAAGGCAGGGTAAAAAGTGACCTGTATGTGTCCTTAATTTAACAAAGACGACAGTTGAAATCTGTAGTAATATAAATCAAGCTCTGAGGCCCTGAAGAGATTCTTATGAGGTTTAATTGCATGTATCATTTGCATTCAGAACAGACCTGCGACCCGCCGGTTCAGATCCACAGCGTAGTTTCACATGAATCATCGGTTCTGTCAGCCAGGAGGGTATTTTTAGAAAGGCTCTTATTAACACATTAAGCACATTTCCCATGAAGCCTCAGCGATGGAAGCCGCTGACCCAGTGAGGAGAAGTTCTCACTAACCTGGCATTTCCAGTGAATGTGCTGCTTTATGGCGATGTCTGTCAGAATGTGTGTTTTGGGATCAGTCTGTTACCTCAGAGTCTGTAGAGGAACCCAATAAAACACTGAGTTTTGAGGAACCTGCTAAATATTTGCACACATCCAACAGGCCAGAGCTCTGTTACAAACACCACTATGCTGCTTTCTAAGATAAATACAGGTATACTCATTCTTAATCTTGAAACGAAATGTATCAATAGAAAATGGGTGAAAATCAACTTTGTGTGTGTGTGTGTGTGTGAGCAGTGTGTTTTCATGCATTAACTTGTTCCAAACTCTATAGAATTCTCAATCCAAGTCATGTCTTCTTTAGGTAAAGCCTGTTCACACCAGTGTTATTTTAGCATCCCTGAGATACTGTTTAATTTTTATTAATATTTTGAATTTTATTATTTTTTCCATTTTCAATTTAATACTAAAGTTTTACTAATTTTGTTGTTTGTTTTTGTAATTTTTAGTAGTTTTTGTTTTTTATGTTTATATAGTTTTTTTTTTTTTTTTTTTAATACTTTATTTCTGTTTTAGTTCAACTAAATTAAATGAGAAATGTTGCCTCGGAAACTATAGTTAAAATAAAAAGATTTTTTATATTTTATTGTATTTCAGTTAGTGTTTATTTTACTTTAAGTACCACATTTTTATGGTTTTAATTTTAGTTTCTTTAGTTTCAGTTTTAGTTTTAGAACCCTGGTTCACACCAACAATGATGACGATAACTATACTAGATATTATTAAAACTTCAAATGTAGTTTTTTTATATTATTAAAATTTTAAAATGTAAATTATTATTCATTCTTTCTTTCTTTCTTTCTTTCTTTCCTTCAAATCTTATAAGTTGTTTCTCAACGGCTCTGAAATGGAGTTTTTCAAAACTCTGAATCAGTTAAACCATTGGGTTGCAAAATGATTCACTGTTTCAAAAGTGCTCTAATCGTATTACGAATCATTTGATTCAGATTGGGAATTCAAATTGCGTATTGCGAATCATCTGGACTTTGGAGCAGGTTTGCAAATCATTTTATTTAGATCAGAACTTCGCGAATCATTTCATTCAGATCGGGACTTTGGAGTGAGGATCGTGAATCATTTGATTTAGATTGGAACTTCAAAGTGGGTTCGTGAATCTTTTGATTCAGTTCGGGACATTGGAGCACGTATCATTAATTTTTCAGATTTTTTTTTTTTTTTTTTTATTAAACAATACAAAACATCAAACCATTAAGGCAGTACAATTATAAAAACAAGACAAGTAAAAAAAGAAAGAAAGAAGGAAATACTTACATATATACTTCAGGTAAGGTAACCAGTTTACTGCTAACTAGTGAGAACACTCCATTAATATGACAAGCTGCACCATGTTAGATGTCCCTAGTGTCCCTACTAAATTCTATGCCCGTGGAATGTATTATGATTTGCAATTAAAAGATTTTTTAACTTTATAGTTATCATTATAGTTCTTGGACAACAGGCCTTAAGGAGTTCTATTTGTTTGACTCACACAGTTGTTGCCTACGTAGAACTCTCTAAATCAGTCACTTATGAGGTTCTATTACAGTCTGAATGGTAACTTAGAAGGCCGATCACTCGATTTTGGAACGAAGCCCGAGTGTTCATTCATGTCTTACTGATTTGCAACCTTCAGACCAGAGGAATGCGTCACTGAGCTCATTTCTGTCAGCTCTTCTCAAGCCATCAGAGGTAATTATGACTGCAGATCGATTCATTCTGACCATGTAAGGAAAAATTAACCACGGACCACTGAATTATGGAAAATGTTTGATAAACGCCTTGGAACGTCTGTCAGCTAAATAGAATCAAGAATTCAACAATGTCATGAAGCCATAAAGGAGGTTAAAGCATATAATAGATGTGAGAATATCTGTGCTGCTTATAGAGTTAAGTGAAATTCGGTGAAGTGCTGGAGGCGACCATCATCTTTGATCTACTTCTCTGTTTTAGTTTAGAGGACGTTTGTAGTCATCTGTACTAACCTTAAAACCCATCTTAAATTCAGATTTTTTGACTTGGCCAGAAATCAAAATTAGACACTTCTAATCTAACTGATACTGAAAGAGCATTTGCTTGATGTCATCACTATTTCCCAGGTCTGGTGTTGATTTTAAACGCTAGATCAACATTGCCCCCTGGTGTCCATTTCTGGTCATTATCAATGCCTCTCTAAAATAAAAAGCTGAGTGTGCATTCCAGCATTACATTTATTATATTTCATTGTCAGTTTTGGCTATTGCAGCATAATAGTTTGAATCTTTCTAACCAAGTCCAAGCCACATCTTATCATAAAATTAAATATATTTTGCTAAAAGAGAATAAAGCCTATATTATATTGTATTAGGCTATATTTTATTGTATTCTTATTTTTTGTATTATATTTTTATTGTTATTATATTTTGGACATTTATTTCTGTATTTATTTATTATGAATTATTTATAAAAATATATATTAATGTATAAATATTTATTTGAAAAAATTGTGCTGAATTTTCATGAAAATGTCACAATGCAAAAAAAAAAAAAAAGGAAAAAAAAGTTTGTTGCCTTTTAGCTACTGGGGCTATTTACATATATCTGTATATTTTATGGGTCAGTTCTTTTGTTTTACAGTAATGCTGGATAAGCCTTCTCACTTCCCTGTGAAACTGAAAGCATCACTCAAGCGCACAACTCACTTTGACATTGATTTTCTTCTTCAGCTTTCAGACATTATGGGCAGCTCTCTGACTAAACAATGAAAATCAATAGTGCCGTCTGAAGCTGCTGGATGTGATCAGTGCTTCTCACACAGACTTCTGAAGCTTCAGTGACAGGTTTGTTATGATTCAGAGCAGATATTGTAAGGATACTGTCAAATTATTTCTATTGTTATGATTTTAAGCACTTAAATCAGTAAATATATGAAATATTAATGTGTTAGCAATGATTTTCGATTATGCTGTCAGTACTAAAAATAAATATTGTCAAGGTTTTAATCTAGCATAAAGTGCTGGGTAAATTAAAGTTAGTTGATGTGTTAATACCAAAAAGAATAATTGCTCAAGTGTTCATTAAAATCGCTGCATTTTTCTTATAGAACAACAACAACAAAACACAATATACAAGGCAGGCCATTCTAAACAAATACAGAAATACTAAGATGTACGTGAAAAATCTTAAAAGGCTGGAAAAAACAGGTTTCTTCTGAATTATCTGTCTCTGTTTGCTGTTTGTTTGTTTGTACCTTGATGTCTCATTTAGTTTGGAAGCTCAAGCCCCAGATGATCACTCCATCATTTGGGGTTTCCACTTTGAGAGGTTTCATAAAATGCTGTTATGTAACAGATGTAAGTAGGCCTTTCTGAAGAGAATAAACCAAACAAGTGACTCAGAGATGACTGTACAGGTTATTCAGCCTCCAGTGACAGATTGAGACAGCCCTATTTGACTTATTTACACGCAGACGCAGGAGCTTGTAAATGAAGAACGCAAGAAGCAGGAGGCATAAATTCTTCCATGATGTAACACAAATGGTTTCTATGGCTGTTATGTAATCAAAATGGAGAAAATATAAACATATAAATGTGGATGTGATCAGTGACTTAGCTACACTCAAATCATGGCCTGTGTTGGATTAAACTTCACAGACACGCAAATCTGAATCCAGACAACTGTCTCAATAAATCACAATAATATGTTATTATTGAAATATTATATTTTTTGTCTACTTAAGTTATTTCTTTGGAAATAAGTTTCCTCAGTTGAACAGTTGGCACAGTATCCTGTATTGTTAAACAACAGCACAATCCATCAAACAATCCTGTCAAAAATTAAATATGGAAATATGGCGCTACCCTGACATCTACATAAATATGTAAATTACTAATGTATTTATAAGATTTTTTGTTTGTTTGTTTTGTTTTGTTTTATTGGTTTCTGTGCAGCTCATTATGTTCAATCCAGTCTAATCCTAATTCTGTCTGGGAAGTTCACAGGGTTTATTAATGGAGGAACGAGGTCATAACTGTTTCAGATTGACTATCTGAAGTTCAGCAGCAAATCCTGCTGGTGACATGAGACATGAAAATAACACCAGTGTTTATGTGCACACTAGCTGTTAAAAGGTTCAATGTAAAATGAAATAACTTGTTTTATTTCAGCTAATTGCCAAGGCAACATTTCTCATTGTTCATTTAGTTAAACTTGGAAGTGCTAAAATAACTAAATGACAAAACACAACAAAATTACTAAAACTTTAACAAAATTGAAAAAAAAGAGGGAAATATAGAAATAAACATTCAAAAAATTAATAAAAACCAATATAATAGTATATCAGTGCTACTAAAATAACACTGGTTATACTCTAAATACTCTAAATTTGTAAATCGCGGTGCATCATCACTTTTGTTAACCTTGTTGTATTAGTCATATAGAATTGTAGGTGAAGGACAAAAATCTCTTGAATGGTTAATGGTTAAAATGACTTTTAAAGTGGGTTTCTATTTATGTTATTTTTTTATAATATTGTTAAGTAGATAAGTACTGATAATATTACTGTAAACCATAGATGTGTTTAGGTAGATGCATTATTAGCGGGTTGCTATACGTAAGCCATCCACCATATTGGATTGTGATTTTAAAAACAAAAACCAACACACATCCTACTTACTTGTGAAAGTTTATTCCGTTTTTTTTTTTTTTTTCTCAGAAATTTTAATTTTGGCGGTTTTTGTGACCAGAGGTTGTGCAGTATTGTGGCATCTTGAAACTCATCAATTTTTATTGTGAGTGATGACACATTGACCGTTCCAAGATAGTGGATGCATTGACTTGTCTGGAGTGGTCAAATGTGGCATCTACCTATACATATCTATACTGTAATCACTGCAATAAGTAAGATATTGTCCTTCCCTATAGAAATAGAAACCAAATTGTTCTCATAATCCATATTGTTGCTCCGTGTGTGAAATGGCAGATTTCAGTATTTCAGTGGATCAGTACCAGTTCATCTGTCCCATTTGTCTGGATCTCCTGAAGGAACCACTGACCGTCCCATGTGGACACAGTTACTGCATGAGCTGTATTACAGGCTACTGGAATCAGGAAGATCAGATGGGAATCTACAGCTGAAAGACCTTCTTGCCAAGACCCGCTTTAGGTAAGAATGTGATGATTGCTGAAATGCTGGAGAAACTGAAGAAGACTGAACCTCAAGATGCTGTTCTTGCTGGACCTGGAGATGTGAAGTGTGACGTCTGTACTGGAAGGAAAAACAATGCGGTCAAATCCTGTCTGGTGAGTCTGAACTCTTACTGTCAAACTCATTTTGATCGTCATGAGGAGTTTCACCCTGGTAAACGACACAAAGTGATCAGTGCCTCTGGACGACTGCAGGAGATGATCTGCCAAAAGCACGACAAGATTCTGGAGGTTTTCTGTCGCACTGACCAGCAATTTTTTTGTGTTCTAGACGTGATGGATGAACACAGAAACCATGAGACTGTATCAGCTGCAGAAGAAATGACTAAGTTGCAGGTATAAGTGACACTGAAATTAAACTTATTGCAGATCCCCTAATATAAACGAGGGATAATGTACAGTCAACTTATTACATTTTCCAGCTTATTACAGAATCACTCATGAAATAAATACATGGACATGAATATTAAAGAGATAGTTCACCCAAAAATGAAAATTCTGTTGTCATTTACTCACCCTCCACTTTCAAAAGTTTCTTCAATCTGCTGAACACAAAAGATGATATTTTGAAGAATGTTGATGGTAGTCAGTGACTTCCAATGTTTTTTTTTTTGTTTTTTTTTTTAATGGCTACCGTCTGCTGTTTGGTTGCCAGCATTCTTCAAAATATCATCTTTTATAGTCAACAGAAGAGACTCATACAGATTTGTAAATACCTGAAGGTGAGTAAATGATGAACTGTACCTTTCACATGAGTTTAAATTAGTGCTGTCAATCGATTAAAAAATTTAATCGCGTTAATCACAGTCATGGACTGTGATTAATCATGATTAATCGCAAATTTAAAATATTAGGATTTACCTGTAAATGTGTTGAAATGAAATGCATGACAAACTAGTTTAAGGAAACAGAACCTTTCACACCTCCGCCAGGTATGAGACATAATCCTTATTATTTTTTTATCATTATTCATTTGTTTTTATTCAGCCATTATCCGCCTTTAAACTGACAATAAAACGTTTACCAAGCCACATCGCTTCAATCCCAGTATACATTTACCCAACTATTATCAAAAGTATTTCTAAATAAATACAACAAAACATTTTCTTGCGACCTTACGTGAAGAATTATGACAAAATGCATTAAGAAGAAGAATTGGATCTGTTCTGCAGCTGCATTAGAGCTAATATTAGCATCATGCTTCATTAGACAATTTATGAGATTAATAGTACACTTTTACTCAGAACTCACTTCAAACCACCATCGAGTGTTTATAATAACTTTCTTTTGCGATCACATGTGGAATTTGGTCGTTTACTGTTAAAATATTCTATTTATAGCCTTTTATATCGCTGCACAAATTAGCATTTCAGATGTACACATTCATTTAAAAAAAATCACATACAAACCATATCCTATCGTAATCGTGTGTTTATTATCTTATATAATCTATAGTGGCTGTTGTTTATTTCTGCTGTGTAAAAGCCTTAACATGTGCTCTGGCTGGAACTCACGTTGTTTGTGATGTTTATAACCGCCTCTCTGTTCTTAAATTGCCAGGGATACAATCCAACTATAATACACATTAGTAAAAGGATCTATTTTAATTTTTATTTGTCTATATACACTTTGGGCGGCCGCGGTACATTATAAAAGTAGCCCAAAAAACCGCAACCCGCGGCTCTGTAATTTTTCCCGCGACTGTATTTTCAAAATAGGCCACTAGTGCCGTTACCCTGGCAACACTGGTTCACTGTACCCTCATCACACACTGATAGATAACCTTCCGCGCTGCGATGACGGGAAGAAGATGGGGTCAAACCTTATCACATGATTAATTTGCGTTAAAAAAATATTAACGCGTTAAATTTTTTTGATTAATCGCATGCGTTAACGCGTTAACGTTGACACCCCTAGTTTAAATTATTTTATATTTGTACCTTAAAAGGGATGCTCTGCTCAAAATCAGAAATCTAAATCTGCCAATCAGAATCAAGTATTCCAGAAAGCCTTTTTTTTTAAACTGTATGTAAACAAAAGACTGGAGAGAAAAGGGAAACTAGTCATTTGATTGTGAAGAACTGGGATAATACTCCACCATAAAAAATAACACTGATTTAATGTTACAGTAATTTACATAGTGATGTTGTGATATTCCATTTCTATTTTGTGATATAACTTTCTGTGGTCATTGTGTTCAGGGTCATTTGAGGGAGATGCAGAAAACAATCCAGCAGAGAGAAAATGAGCTTCAGGAACTGAGAGAGACTGTCGAGTCTCAAAAGGTGAGTTTGGAGAAGGAGAACAACTGTTGACAGCTGAAAGAGAAGTTTGAGACTTTCTTCAAGTGTTCTCTCTCTAATTGTGATTTGTGTCCTAACAGCTCTGCACAGGCAGCAGTGGAGGACAGTGAGAAGATCTTCTCTGATCTCATCCGCTCCGTTGAGAGAAGCCGCTCTGAAAGTGACACAGCTGATCAGAGCTTCAGTGAGTCGAGCTGAAGAACGACTGAAGCAGGAGATCGCAGATCTGAGGAGGAATAAGGCTGAACTGGAGCACTTTTCAGACACAGATGATCACATCCATTTGCTCCAGGTAACAGAATCAAATTTGGGTTATGACAATCATTCTTATGATGAATTATAGAAAAGCTCTGTGGTAATTCTTCAAATTGGGGTATTTCTGTTTTATGTTGTTTGTCTTTTTGTCTGTGTAGAGTTTGAAGTCTCTCTCTGTCTCTGGATCTTTAAAATTACCCAGAATCATCATAAATTCTGTCCGCTCTTTTGATGAAGTTGGGAAATCTATCTCTAAACTCAGAGACCAACTAAATCAATACTGCAGAGAGGCGATAGACAACATATCTAGGACAGGTAAATGATCAGACATTCATCTTTTCATTGATGTTCACTCAGCATTAACAGTTTAGGTATTTTTCTCTCAACAAGAGAATTAAACATCAGATGTCTTTTGGTTTTCCTAGTGAAACACTTTCAGAATACTTGAGATGTAAGGTTAACTCGTGAAATTCTAATGGGAATATCTGAAACCTTGTGATCTTAAATACAGGCATACCCAATAAAAACAAGATTATGTTCTAAATAATGAAAGATTATCTGCTTATATTTTTTAGATTTCCATCAGTTCACTTTGGATCCAAACACGACTAATAAAAACCTCAGTGTGTCTGATAGGAGCAGGACGATTACTAGCACTCTTACAGACCAGCTGTATTCTGATCATCCAGACAGATCTGATTCTGTAGTTCAGGTGTTGTGTAGAGAGAGTGTGTCTGGACGCTGTTACTGGGAGGTTGACTGCGGTCAGAGTGAACGTTTGGGTGTATCAGTGTCCTATAAGAGCATCAGCAGGAAGTGACACGGCAATGAGTGTAAGTTTGGATATAATAATCAGTCCTGGAAATTGTTGTGTTCTCCCCCTAAATACATATTCCTGCATAATAACATAAAGACTAAACTCATCGTAGCATCCAGCTCCTCTAGGATAGGAGTGTATGTGGATCACAGTGCAGGAATTCTGTCCTTCTACAGCGTCTCTGACACAATGACCCTCATTCATAAAGTCTACACCACATTCACTCAACCTCTCTATCCTGGGTTTTCACTGGGCAGCAATGCATCAGTGAAACTTTGTAACGTAAAAACATAAATTATACAGATATCCTATCAGTAACACTGACATATGTTGTTGTGCCAGTCGACATCAGTAATTATGAGGTCTGTTATAAAGCCAAAGGTGAATATTACAGGCAGCTGAACTATTACAACTTAAGATGTATACAAATAATTTTTGTAGTTTGAATCCAAACCAATAATTAATTCAGAAAAACGTGTAATTTTACCTAAATCTTATTCATTTTGTCTTCTGTTGATATTTGATGTAAATCTTGTTTATTTTTGTCCCATAACTGTCAGCTTCTTGCATTTTTATGTTTAAAACGTCGTCATTTATTCACTGATGTGCTTTAGGTAAAGTGGCTTTGATTAATTTGTATTTATCACAGTCCTCTATTTTAAAACAGTCCCAGTAATATTTAAAAGTTTGAATGAGCGCGCGCTTCACGAATGAGCAAAAAACCGTTATAATCTGGCGCGAGCAGTGAGTCTCATAGGTTTTATGAGGTAAGGCACTTTTACTTTACGACAAAAATTAAGGAATTTAGGGAATTCAAGAAATCCGAGAGAACAATGCCATCAATATTAAGGTTAAAATATGATGGAATTAAAACATACAGCTCTGGTGAAGTCGATTCTTCAGACCGTTGAGTAGTTAGGAAACATTAGCCTACGTGTAAAAAGACAAACATGCTAATCATAGCAGTTTCCTTTATACAAGGATATACAAAAACGAATAAAACTAAATACAAAGCACTGCGAGAATTATAAATTAACCGTGAGTCATTAAATTTAGTTTGCTATCGATCGATCATATTAATAAAACACTTAAAAATAAGTGTCTCAAAGTATCTAGGATGTTGTATCTTTGATTATGATATCTTATTCTTGTTATTTTGGATGCGCTGTAAACTGTATGTGGCATTTAATTTAATGTAAAATCTGGTGGCTTCTCTCTGGGCGACCTGTGCTGGAAGAAAAGGCTAAAAAGATTATTTAACGATTTTACTAGCGTCATCACGATCTTTTTATTGCGTTATTAAACACATTATTATCGTATCAGCAAAATCCATTATCGATTGACCATTAATCCGTGAGAATTAGTACATAAACCAGCCTACATGAACCAGTTTCAATACGTGTTTTCAACTTGCTGTTAACGTTACCCTGTTTAATAGTTGAATGTGTCACAGCTTCTTTAATTAAGTACAAGAATCTGAGATTGTAGTGTTTTGTTCTGTATGGACATACTTGTACAGGTCTTTAAAAGTCTTTAAATTTGACTTTAAAAACCCTTTTGAAGTTTTGACATTACCATCGTGACCACAAAGTGGCGCAGTTGCACAATTTTTGTAGCTGTTCCTTATTTAACTTAATTCCTATAAACTGTTTTCCTGCACACCTTTACGTAACAAATATCACAATTAGTGCAGCAGTAACTGAAGATGTGGCTGAATGCAGAAAAAAAGTGAGATGGCTCTCCATTTTATGTAACTCTTTGTTAAAGCCCCATGATTCTATTTCAAAATTAGTCCACTTAATATTCTGCTGTTCATTAAAACATTTTGTTGACATTTGATGTAAAATTACTAAGTATCCTAGATTAAAGTTGTGATTTTTTTTTTTTTTTTTTTTTAAATACCAGCATATGGTCTTACTTATAATAAAATAGTATGGTTGACAATCAATTTATATAAGCGCTAAATTCAATTCAAGCACATGATTTAACTTTAACAGCACACACACAAAATCAGAATTTCCATTTGTTATACTTGTTTCAGAATATTTTTAAAAGAGAAACAATGTCTAAAAAGCAAATAGGCTTTAATTTTGTTGAAATTAGACAATACCGTGCAGGTCATGACAGACAATAACATTCAATACTGGACTCGCACTGACCTAGAGCATGTAAGAAAGTAAAGCTGTAGAATTGCAGATGACATTCCCATAATGCATCTGCCAGCTCACAGTCCTGAATAAACATGCCGAAAGTTCACTACCTCGTTGGCACTGGATGTATTTCAATATGAATAGACGATCTGATCAGTACCGAAGAAGCGATGAGAAATAACATGCATAGATGTGCAGCTTGATTCACAAAGATCAGGTCAAAATGCAGGAACTCTTCCCAGAACCAAAGGCAAAAGGCTTTTTAAACATTCCTCAAGCACTGTGACTCCAGTCACATGAGAAGTGTTCATGTAAATGTAATACAGAGTACTGTACCTTTTTAAAACTAAAATTAAACCAACAGAGTCATATTTAAAGTTAGCTGGTTTTCTGGGAACTGTGGTTGATTTCTGCAGAGTTTTAAATCTCCATTAATTCAATCTTCCACTCCTTTCTCTTGCTTCGTCACGGACACCCGCTGCCTTTTCCGACTCGCTCTTCTTTTTTTTCCACACAGCTGGTAACCAGGAAAAGTCCGGATTAATGATAATTTGATTAGCTTGGTTCAGACGGCTTATTTAGCTCCACCTTCACTCCTTTCTCACCAGCACCTTTCCAAAAAGACAAGAGAGAAGGAACATTACCCTCAGAATTTTGACACAATTTCTGTTTTTAACTTGTACAAAGCATGTGCTTGTTTGGTTTTGAGAAACAAAACCAAAACATTAAAAAGGAAAAGTTCACCCCAAAATGAAAATTTGTTGAAAATGTCCTCACCCTCAGGCCATCCAAGATGTAGATGAGTTTGTTTCTTCATCAGATTTGGAGAAATGTAGCATTCCATCACTTGCTCATCAATGGATCCTTTGCAGTGAATGGGTGCCGTCAGAATGAGAGTCCAAACAGCTGATAAAAAAATCACAATAATCCACAGGTAACCCACACCACTCCAGTCCGTCAGTTAACATCTTGTGAAGCCAAAAACTGTGTGTTTATTAGAAAGAAATCCATCATTAAAATGTTTTAACTTTAAACTGTTGGTTCAGGCCAAAATACGAGTCTGCAGTCCATAATAACGCTTCCTCTAGTGAAAAAGTCCATCTCCTGTTGTCTTCTCACATCCAAATCTACCCACACATTTGTTTTTGGCTGTAAACGGTGCCTGATCTGTGCATATTTCTTTCCTGATTCAGACAAGAAACTTTTTCACTGGAGAAAGCAATATTATGGATAGAGGACTCATATTTTAGCAATGTTTGAAGTTCAAAACACCTTAGCAATGGACTTGTCTTTTACAAACACACAGCTTTAGTCTTCTCCAGATGTTAACTGATGGACTGGAGTGGTGTGGATTACTTGTGGATTATTGTGATGTTTTTATCAGCTGTTTGGACTCTCATTCTGACGGCACCCATTCACTGCAGAAGATCCATTGCTGAGCAAGTGATGCAATGCTACATTTCTCCAAATCTGATGAAGAAACAAACTCATCTACATCTTGGATAGCTTTGGAGCTTTGAACTGTCAAACTAAAGACTGCTTAAATCATTCTTTTGTGCTCCACAGAAAATAATAACTTTTTATTTTTGGAGGAACTATCCCATGATCTTACTTGTTAGATACTTTTCTTTAGCTCTTGCCCGCTCATCAGCATCAAAATACCACACGGTAATAGCATATCTACACAATGAGAAAGACCCAAGTTTATGAGTTATAAAACAGGAGTAGACCAAGAACATGATGTAAGAAGAAAATTGACTACATGTAGAGTGTTGATCTTGTAGCATACCTTGTTGCATACGCAGGCTGGACCTCATGAGGGTTTCGTCTATCAGACCAGAATAAAACCAAGCGGTCAAATTTGGGTTCGATGTCCGCAAACTGTGCTTTACCCTCTGGAAATATCCGCAGCACGCCCCCATTTTCCTGAAGACACGAATAACACAGTAATCAGTTATGAGATCAGGTTTATCATTAGACAAATCATCAAAAATTCAATCTCAATTACTTAAAATTCTTATTGTGAAAATACCCACAACAAACAATTAGTGTGATTACATGCACAGTGTTTACATGTAAAATACAGACTATAAATGTCAATTAACACAGAAAATAATTTGTAAAACAAGCTAAAATGTGTTTACAGTAGAGCACTTGCAATGGAAATGTGTTGTGTTCCAGTCAATTTGACCCAGAGAGGATTTTCTTTTTCCTGAAAATACTAGTTAATGTTGTCACATTTGACTAAAACTAAAACTAACCCCCCCATTTAAAAAAACAAAACAAAACAAAAAAAAAAAAACTACATAATTTTTGTACTTTTTTAGGATGTTTTTCACCACCTTGTTAGACTTGTGATGTCCCTGGTCAAAAATTACTGACCTACAAAAAACTGCTTGTAAATATCTCATTATGCTATATTATTACTAGTGCTGTCAAAATTAGCGCATTAACGCAGGTGATTAATTTTTCCAGTTTAACGGCGTTTATTTAGACCAGGTCTTTATGACCACATCAAACGTCAAACGGGAGACTTTTCAGACACGCACTCCAACTTCACCTCAGCAGCAGGCGTGAGTTAAACGAGAGCAGAAACGGTACAGGTGACGAGGAGCTTCAGTAGAAGAACAGTGAACTGCAGTCAGATGAGATGTTGTCAGGCCATATGTCAGTAAAACTGTGAGCATGCGCGTCAGATCTGTGTCACGTTCAGCGGCGGCAGCTCTTAAAGTAATAGCAGCCAAATAACCTAATAACCCAGCTGCTGTGATGTCTGTTAATAAAAGAACAAAAGAAAAAGAGGAAATCAATAACTTTTGTAGCTTCAAGGATTCATCTATATTTAATTTAGAATTTAGTGTTTGACAACTTTATTCAATATCTTGCTGAAGGGCACAGGTAAATATGACATTTATTATAATGGGTTTATGTGAAGATTTTTTTAAGTTCACTTAAATTAGAAGTTGTTATTTTTAAAAGTCTAATACATGTTAAAATTGATAGCTCTCAATTATATTGTAATGTTGAATGGCTAGTCAATGGTTAAGTATTAGAAAAAAATAACAATTTCCTAGAGACATCAGTAGTATTGATATCAGTGATACTTGCCTTCAGTCATAAAGATGTCACTAAACAAATATTAAAAATATACAGTCTTTGTTGTTTCTACATTAATTTGAAGATAGAATGTGAAATTATTGCAATATAAAATTATATTTAAAAACTTAAATTTTAGGTGGAATTAATTGCAATTAATTTCAGAAACTAATTAGTTTAAATGTTTTTATTTATTTTTTTTTTTTTTGATTGACAGCACTAATTATTACCAAATCTTGGATTCAATATTTTTAACATTTTTTATTTTCATTCAATTAACACAGGTTTTGTATTTCCTTTTGGAACTGAGTGATCATAGGCCTCATTGATCTGAGCTCATGCGCCTCAGTTTTTAAATGAACATTGCCAAAATTATCCATAAATAAGTATTATATATATATATATATATATATATATATATATATATATATATATATATATATATATACAGGTGCATCTCAATAAATTAGAATGTTGTGGAAAAGTTCATTTATTTCAGTAATTCAACTCAAATTGTGAAACTCGTGCATTAAATAAATTCATTGCATACAGACTGAAGTAGTTTAAGTCTTTGGTTCTTTTAATTGTGATGATTTTGGCTCACATTTAACAAAAACCCACCAATTCACTATCTCAACAAATTAGAATATGGTGACATGCCAATCAGCTAATCAACTCAAAACACCTGCAAAGGTTTCCTGAGCCTTCAAAATGGTCTCTCAGTTTGGTTCACTAGGCTACACAATCATGGGGAAGACTGCTGATCTGACAGTTGTCCAGAAGACAATCATTGACACCCTTCACAAGGAGGGTAAGCCACAAACATTCATTGCCAAAGAAGCTGGCTGTTCACAGAGTGCTGTATCCAAGCATGTTAACAGAAAGTTGAGTGAAAGGAAAAAGTCTGGAAGAAGAAGATGCACAACCAACCGAGAGAACCGCAGCCTTATGAGGATTGTCAAGCAAAATCGATTCAAGAATTTGGGTGAACTTCACAAGGAATGGACTGAGGCTGGGGTCAAGGCATCAAGAGCCACCACACACAGACGTGTCAAGGAATTTGGTTACAGTTGTCGTATTCCTCTTGTTAAGCCACTCCTGAACCACAGACAACGTCAGAGACGTCTTACCTGGGCTAAGGAGAAGAAGAACTGGACTGTTGCCCAGTGGTACAAAGTCCTCTTTTCAGATGAGAGCAAGTTTTGTATTTCATTTGGAAACCAAGGTCCTAGAGTCTGGAGGAAGGGTGGAGAAGCTCATAGCCAAGTTGCTTGAAGTCCAGTGTTAAGTTTCCACAGTCTGTGATGATTTGGGGTGCAATGTCATCTGCTGGTGTTGGTCCATTGTGTTTTTTGAAAACCAAAGTCACTGCACCCGTTTGCCAAGAAATTTTGGAGCACTTCATGCTTCCTTCTGCTGACCAGCTTTTTAAAGATGCTGATTTCATTTTCCAGCAGGATTTGGCACCTGCCCACACTGCCAAAAGCACCAAAAGTTAGTTAAATGACCATGGTGTTGGTGTGCTTTACTGGCCAGCAAACTCACCAGACCTGAACCCCATAGAGAATCTATGGGGTATTGTCAAGAGGAAAATGAGAAACAAGAGACCAAAAAATGCAGATGAGCTGAAGGCCACTGTCAAAGAAACCTGGGCTTCCATACCACCTCAGCAGTGCCACAAACTGATCACCTCCATGCCACGCCGAACTGAGGTAGTAATTAAAGCAAAAGGAGCCCCTACCAAGCAAAGACTTACAAGCAAATTACTGGTCTGTGTAAAACAATGTCAAATTTTACATAAAACTTTAAAATAAGCACTTCAACAAAAATGCAAGCTGCATTTGCATTTAAACTCTCTTAAATGTTTTGGCCCATAGACTTTCATTGTAAATGCATTACTGTAAAAAATTTTTCCAGCTTTGTCTCTAATGCAGTTATAATGCATATTAAACTAACGTGACTACTGACAATACAGTCGACTCAGCAGTGCGTGACTGGAGCTTTTTTAGTGATAATGATAAATTCCATTAGCAAAAATAACAGAGCGACAAACAATGAGAGGCCAGGTCTGGAGGAGGTTAGGATAGGAAACGGTAGCGGAGCGCGGCCTTCCTGAAGAGGGACAAGAGGAAAAGGCCACATGCTGGATAAAGAGCCGTACACGAGTGCAGGGAAGCAGACGGCTGAGGGTGTGAGAATTAACCTTTCACACGTACGATCCACGGGGCCGCGCTGCTCGCACACACAGCACGTTTCTCTGGGGAGCTGAACACACACGCTTTATGCAGGTACACAGTGAATGCTCACGTATGCACATGCATTCAAGCACAACAGAGCCAAATTGTTTTTTTTTTTTCTGCGGTGCTTTAAAAAAAGTGTATTATAGTTCTCCTAATATGAATACAATACCATCACAATAATCATTATGACACAACTTATCTTGTATCTGACAACAGGCCAAAATTATTTGGCTTTTTTTTTTTTTTGAGACTGTTATTTTAGATAATATTATTGAGATAATATTATAGTTTTTATTCATATTTTGAATTCATTTTGATTTTTATATTTTGTTTTAATTTGAGTAATTTTTGTTGTCTTTTTGTTTTTATTAGTTTTAGTTATGTCTATATAGTTTTAAATCTTTTTCAATTTTACTTCATTTCAGTACATCAAGTAAAACTAAATGAAAATGAACTGAAAAAATGAAAAATTACATATACATACATATTCAAAGTTTAAAAGTGTAAAATATTACATTTATATTTTAAGTTTAAATTTTTCATTTTATTTCTAAAAAAAAAAATATTTCATTTATGGTTTTAATTTTAGACAATTATAATTCTGATTTGAGAACACAGTCAACATATGACTGAATAATATATTGTTTTTCTTTTTTTAAATGTATAAACACTTGCCATTTTGATCATGTTTCTGATATGACATAATTCAGATATATCACATAATAATTGTTTTCACATACAATTTTATGAAATTCTTAATGGCATAGTATATGCAGTATGTTTGTGTAGAAGGTATTTATTACTATAATAAAAATTAGCAAAACATAGCATAATGCAATTAAAAATGCATTGTTTGCAAAAAATATACAATCATCACAGCACATAAAACTTAAGTATTTAGACGAAAAAAATCGACAAACTGTGAAAGTAAATAAAATTTAATTCTTAAAATAAATTTAAGAATTAAATCAAATTCTTACATAGTAATTGCAATGTCAGTTACTATATTATTATTATTATTATTATTATTATTATTATATTAACCTGTTGAAATGACAATATGGTGGTTGAAAACCAAGAAGTACAATATTAAATATAAAAATGACAATTTTAATAAATTAAATTACATATTCTGAAAAGAAAGAGAGAAACAGGAAAAAAAGAAACTTATCTTCCTTTTTCCAAGAAAATTCAAGATCCATAATATTTGGGGCTGTATAGCAGAGACAGCTAACTCTAAGTATTAAAATTTGTCATTTAACTCATCTGTGCTCATTTGTGCTTTCAGAAAATCTAGCCTTGAAAAAGACTGTCAGAGGAAAACAGCAGGATCATGGCAGCAGGTAAGAGTCAAATGTCCTGTTTTTTTTTTTCAAAGCCTGTGTAACCAAGCAACTAATGGTGGATATTATCAAAGACTATAGAATACCCAAGACATGTCACTCGTATAGTTTTGAATGGGGAAAAATGCAACGCTCAATATGGCCACTCAATCACAGGAAGCCCCGCCTTCTGAATGAAAGAGCCAATCGCTAATCTGTAAAGTCAGCGCGTCACTGCAGCTGCTGGTTAGAAGTCCCGGTTGCTATAGAAACAGTCAGCTTCTGAGACGTGCGCCTAGGACTGCACATGCGCACTGGCTGATCTAGCCTGAGAAATAAGCTTTTTATAATGCTATTTGAGCAAAAGAAACAACATTTATGATACAGTTGTTGTCAGATTTCTTTGGTGATTTCAAATATAAAATTTAATCGTAAGCTTAGTGAACAGTTTTGGAGAATTTGATGTTTCCCCATTCAAAGAGATAGGAGCTGCACTTGCATGCCCGAGAGGCGTTTCAAAGATGGCCGCTGAGTGACATGACTTGTCTTAAAGAGACTTTGATATTATGCACAAAACAGAACTGGAATGGAGAAAATGAACAAGACAACAAACAAAAAATATTTTGATAGGACGTTTATGCGATCTTTATAAAGTATACTGCATTAATTACATGGTTTGTGTGCGAGCAGCACCATCATTTTCTCTTTTAATGAGTCTCGTGCCTCATTTCCGTGACTCGGTGAGCTGTTTTAGGATTTCTCCTCCTGGTTTTCTCTGGAGATTGCAATCGCTGAGGTTAATGGGATTAGGCTGAAATGATGCAGGCGTACCGGCACGTATGCAGACGCCGGACATTTAGCATGCTTTAAAAACGGCAAGACCATAAAATCTTCCAGAATAGGATGCAATATGAACCAAACATCATGCCTCAAATTAAAAGTCAGATTGCCTGATTTGTTCAAGTCATACTCTTAACTTTAAGTCAAAACTTTTGATGTTACAGATGATTTACATACCTTGGCATCCCAATTCTTATTAAGGTAATATATGCATGTGACACATCTCCCATCGCCGTTCGGGTTGTCCACATGGCGCACATAACCAGTGCCTTTACCCGGATAACACGCCACCATCGCCTGTGAACAAAACAGCCAAAATGGTCAATTACACTCACTTTTAATGCATCTTTGCTCTTTTAGTTTACAAAGTAATACAAAAAAATATTTTGTCCTGAAATAACAGTTAAAAAAACATATGTTCTGATATCCAGTTTTTTTATAAATTTGTTAAATGATTTAATAAATTAATAAAATAGATTAGATTTAATTATTTAATAATTTAAGTTCGTGCAAGTACTACCACAATGTATAAATATTTTACAACTTAAAAAAAAATCCATAAATTTAATTTAATTTTCAATCAATCAGTTTACTTATTTTTTGTATTTATTTATCCATCCATCCATCCATCCATTCACTCATTTATGTATTTATTTTAGTTTTTAATTATTTGAGTAAATACGAAAAAATTTATTTGAAAAAAAAAACAAACAAACAAAAAGCCCACTACATTTTAGTCAGTACAACAAATACTACCACAAGGTATAAATACTTTACACAAAAAGTCCCATAAATTTAATTGGAGTGGAATGATGATTGTTAAATTATTATTAAAATAAAAAAAAATAAAAATTAAACATTTTTAAAAATTGCAAAAAAACAAAACAAAAAAAACTGCCTTAATATAAAAGATTATATTAAATGGAATTTTCAAGTCAGTACAAAACAATGCACAATACTTAAATTTTATATAAATTTGTGTGCGTGCTGAGTTCTGAAATACTCAAATCACATGAAAACAATTACAATATGATTTCTGACCACTTCATATAGCCCTATTAACACAAACTCATATGACTGGACTTCATATAAAGTGGTTTAAGTCAAAAGCATGGGAAGATTTTAGTGGAAATATTCATATCCCGCATTGTTGAGACGGATGTTTTCAGGTCAAATCAGCATTGTCAGTGTCTCACATCAGAAATCAAGCGAGTTCTTCCACATTCTACACACATTAACAGAACAATAGCAACATTATTACAAACATCTTAAACACTACAGTCCTGCCTGAGATCTTGAGCCAAAAGTAACGACCTGCTGGAAGTGCGTAATGAAAACATACATCTCAGTTTCCTCAGCATTTGCTGTTATTTCCCTCGTTTACAATGTGGAAGGATTTAAGGTTAAATGAACATTAATAAAACCATTAATGCTCATGAGAAGCCATCAGATTGGCTGGAGTAAAGACACAGGACTCAGCAGGGCTTCTTGATCAGCTTTTATTTTTTAACTCTTGGCTTACAAGTTACTGACTAAAAAACACTTAAAGATTTGAGCTAAATTATTTGTGCTAAAATTTACTATTTTTCATTTTTTCACAATGAATTTCTCTCTTTTTTAATTATTTGGGTGAATAAGAAAAATATTTTCCCCTAAATGAAAAAAACAAAACAAATACTTTACAATTTAAAATGAACTTAAAAAAAACTTCCATAAATTTAATTAGTAATGGGTTTAATGTTTTTTAATTATTAAAAATACACTTTGTATTATTATTATTATTATTATTATTATTATTATTAGACTTTTATTTTAAATGATTATTATTTGAGTGAATATGAAAAAAATATTTTGCACTAAAATAAAAACAATACTACCACAACGTCAGCAGCCATATCACCCTGCAGCCCAAGACTGGTTGCCCACTGAAGCTAAGCAGGCTTGAGCCTGGTTAGTACCTGGATGGGAGACCTCCTGGGGAAACTTGGTTGCTGCTGGAAGAGGTGTTAGTGAGACCAGCAGGGGGTGCTCACCTTGTGGTCTGTGTGGGTCCTAACGCCCCAGTATAGTGAAGGGGACACTATACTGCGAAAAAAAGCACCGTCCTTCAGATGAGACGTTAAACTGAGGTCCTGACTCTCTGTGGTCATTAAAAAATCCAAGGATGTCCTTTGAAAAAGAGTAGGGGTGTAACCCTGGCATCCTGGTCAAATTTGCCCAATGGCCTCTGACCATCATGGCCTCCTAATCATCCTCATATCTGCCGATTGGCTTCATCACTCTGTCTCCTCTCCACCAATAAGCTGGTGTTTGTTGGGCGTTCTGGCGCAGTATGGCTGCCGTCGCATCATCCAGGTGGATGCTACACACTGGTGGTGGATGAGGAGATTCCCCCCCTTCCATGTAAAGCGCTTTGAGCACCCAGAAAAGTGCTATAGAAATGTAATGAATTATTATTATTAAATACTTTATTATTTATTTGAGTAAATACAAAAAATACTTTTCCCAAAAATATTATAGAATATTAGAAATAAAAAGTATATTTTCTTTTACAACATTTAATAAATTCAAATTCATTTAGTACAAATGCTACCACAATGTATAAATCCTTCACAAGTTAATAAATAAAAATAGCAATTTAATGATGGAGTTTAATGATTTTTAAATTATTAAAATACACTTTTTTTAATTTAATTTTATAAATTAATAATTCTTTTTTTTAATTATTTGTGTGAATGCAAAAACATAGTTTGCCCTAAAAAAAAAAAAAAAATTATGAATTTATTTGTAAAAACAACAATAAATTTAAGTCAATACTTCAAATACTATCAGAGTGTATGAATACTTATATAAAATGCACTATGCATGTGTGTGTATATACAGGTGCATCTCAAAAAATTAGAATATCGTGACAAAGATCATTTTCTTTCGTAACTCATTTCAAAAAGTGAACCTTTCATATATTCTAGATTCATTATATGTAAAGTAAAACATTTCAAAAGTTTTTTTATTTTTATTTTTTTTTTTAATTTTGATGATTAGGGCTCATGAAAGTCAAAAATCCAGTCTCTCAAAATATTAGAATATTTCCTAAGATCAATCAAAAAAAAAAAAAAAGATTTGCAAAACAGAAACGTTCCAGTTCTTTAAAGTATGTTCGTTTATGCAGTCAATACTTGATCGGGGCTCCTTTAGCACAAATTCCAGCATCAGTGAGGTGTGGCATGGAAGTGATCAGCCTGTGGCACTGCTGAGGCACTATTGAGCCTTCAACTCACCTGTATTGTTGGATCGACTGTTTCTCATCTTTCTCTTGAAAATATCCCATAGATTCCATACAGGGTTTAGGTCAGGCCAATCAAGCACAGTAATATCATGGTCAGCAAACCACTTGGAAGTGGTTTTGGCACTGTGGACAGGTGCTAAAGTCCTGCTGGAAAAGGAAATCAGCATCTCCATAAAGCTTGTCAGCAGATGGAAGCATAAAGTGCTCCAAAATCTCCTGGTAGACGGCTGCATTGACTTTGGACTTGATAAAACACAATGGACCAACACCAGCAGACGTCACGGCACCCCAAATCATCTCTTGACTTCAGAAACTTCACACTGGACTTCAAGCAGCTTGGATTCTGTGCCTCTCCAATCTTCCTCCAGACTCCAGACCTTGATTTCCAAATGAAATGCAAAATTTACTTTTATCTGAAAAGAGGACTTTGGAGCACTGAGCCAACAGTCCAGTTCTTTTTCTCCTTAGCCCAGGTAAGATGCTTCTGACGTTGTTTCTGTTTCAGAAGTGGCTTGGTAGCCCTTTTCCTGAAGACGTCTGAGCGTGGTGACTCTTGATGCACTGACTCCAGCTTCAGTCCACTCCTTGTGAAGCTCTCTCAAGTGTTTGAATCCGCTTTGCTTGACAGTATTCTCAAGCTTGCGGTCATCCCTGTTGCTTGTGCAAATGTAAATATTCTAATATTTTGAGATACTGGATTTTTGACTTTCATGAGCTGTAAGTTCTAATCATAAAAATTAAAACAAAAAAAAACTTTTAAATGTTTTACTTTACATGTAATGAATCTAGAATATATGAAAGTTTCACTTTTTGAAATGTTACAAAAGAAAATTAACTTTTTTACGATATTCTAATTTTTTTAGATGCACCTGTATGTATGTATGTATGTATGTGTGTGTGTGTGTGTGTGTGTGTGTGTGTGTGTATGTGTGTGTGTAACTTTTGATTGCACATGGTTGCAACCCTCTACAGGACAATGTAATGGTGTAAGCGCTGGTCTTACACACTCCAGGCGGTCTGACTCTGAAGGCTGGACCATGCAGCTGCCTGGCAATTGTTTCCTGAGCGTCATAACATTTCGTGCTTTAACCCTCACTGCCAGACCTCCACCTCATGTGTGAGCGCGAGAGACAGAGATGAACTGATCGGAACCCCGGATGCTTGGCCTCCTGCCAGAGGAAGCAGTATTTTAATGATCCTGCTACGTGCGGTGCGTGAGGAGGAGATGAGCTGGAGATGGCTAAACACATCTGTCACTGCTGAGAAAGTGTGAGGTCTGCCACACAAAAGGACAGAATACTAGATAAAAAATTTAAAAAACCCATGATAAATCATGGCTTTAGGTCACCGTTGCTGTGGGTCAGTTACTAAACGAGCGTTTGGGAGGGGTTTGACTTCAAAACCAAATGACTAAACAAAAACACATGAACCTTCCCCCGTCAGGCCCTTCCACTCACACTTCCCGTAAAAACTCCTGAAAACAAAACCACCGAGACCAGTTCAGCAGATAGTGTGGGCTTCCTCAAGACGGCTTCAGCAAATAACTCCAGAATTGTCACTTAGTTTGGTGGCTTTTAAATGATTAAAATTACTTTTACTTAAAATTACAAACAAACAAACAAACAAACAAAAACCTATGAATTATTTGGGTAATTATGAAAAACAAATTCAACAAATTCACAACTCCATAAATTTCACTTAATGGGTTTAATGATTTGAAATAATTAAAAATAATAGCTTAATAAGCAAATGTACAATTCTATAAATTCATTTAATCAAGAGTATGAAGTAGGGCTGCACGATATATTGTTTCAGCATCGATATCGCGATGTGCGCATCCGTGATAGTCACATCGCAGGATGTGCGATGTTTAGTAGGCCTGATCGTTATATTTATACTGATCGTGTTCTTTGCTCACACACAGACACCACGTCTACATCGGATGCGACTGCTGTACAGAGATATCCATTTTTAAATAAATTTAGTAGCAGAGCTTCAGCAACCGATCCTTTGCCGAAACTTCCACATCGTCGAGGAGAGCGCAGGTCATGTCATGGTTGCTTAGCAATGGCAGACGGCACGAAATCTCAAGCTCCCGAGCACTTTGGAAAGAGGGAGAAAGTAGCGCGGCTGGCATTTTTCACGCAAAGCCGCTCGCATCCAGTGTAGATTCAGTGAGAGCCACGCAGATGCACGTGAACACTGAATTCCATTCGCTTCTGCTACTATTTCGTGCCTGAAATGATACATATGCGCGAAACTATGTCAAAATACATGTCTCTGTAAGTATCCTTGTAAAAAAACAGTTGCTTATGTCTGAGGTGAAGGTAAACAATTGAGAAAGAAAGAGGATAACAATTAGTTTAATGTCCCTGTTGCTTTCTGTCATGTTAATCAAGCAACAAAACACATAGAGAAAAATCACTTTTGTAGCTTGAACACAGATTTATTAGATTTAATTTATACAGTGAAGACTATGCAGTGTTATTTTACATTTGATTATTCAATTTCTGTACCTGAATACTGTTAGACTTGCCTTAAAAATACAAAGCACTGTTTATTTCATTTGTATCTTTGTTCTATTATATTTATCTATGCTTGTAGTTTGTTTATTTCCTATGCCGATTTACTCACCTACAAAATCACCCCAATCATTGAATTTTTTTTTTTTTTTTTTTTTTTTTTTTTTCCAAATAGAGCTATTCAAGTCATCTGGTAATTTTTTTTATTTATTTCATATTGCAATATATATCACAGAAAAAGAAAATATCGCAATGTGAGTTTTTTTTTACCAATATCGTACAGCCCTAGTATGAAGCATTATTATAAATGATTAATATATATATATATATATATATATATATATATATAACAAGATATTAATTATTTGGGTGAATAGGAAAAACTAAATTCTCTATTGCATAAATTTCCCTTAAAGTTAAAGATTTTTAAATGATTAAAATACACTTTAAAATAAGATGCTTATTAGTTTGGGTGGATATGAAAAACTAAATCAACTAATTCTCATGTTCACTTAATGATTTTAAAGATTTTTAATTGATTAATAATACACATTTTTTTTTTAAAAAAAGTTATTAATAATTAGCATGAATACAAAAAACTAAATAAACATTTAACTGCATAAATTTCACTTAATGAGTTTACTGATTTTAAATTATTAAAAATACTTTTTAAACAATTTATTATTTTAGTTAAATATGAAAAGCAAAATCAACAAATTATCTGTTGCATAAATGTCACTTAATGATTTTAATTATTTTAAAATGATTAATAATACACATTTTTAAAAAGTTATTACAATTTTGCATGAATTTGAAAAACAAAATCAACACATCTTAACTCCATAGATGTCACTTAATAATTTAAATTATTTTTAAATTATTTAAAATAAATTTTTTAAAATAAGATATTAATTATTTGGGTGAATATATAAAACAAAATCAAGAAATTCTCAATTCCATAAATTTCACTTAATGATTTTAATGGTTTTTAAATGATTATACACCTTTAAAAAATAAGATATTATTTGTGTGAATATGTAAAACAAAATCAACAAATTCTCAATTCCATACATTTCACTTAATGATTTTTAATTAATTAAAAATATGCATTTTTTTAATGAGATATTAATTAATTGGGTCAATATGAAAAGCTAAATTAACACATTCGTAATTCCATAAGTTTCACTTAATTAGTTTGGCGATTTTTTTCAAAAAATGATCAAAAATAGCATCTTAATCAACAAATTCACATTTTGTTTTTTCTAAACTCACATTAAAGTCAATTGTTACTCGGTTGTCTGTAACACTTGATTCTCATTGATCAATCCAGGCACTGGGCTTTCAAATATTTAAGTACAATTAATTTTAAGCACATTTAATACTTCAGCTCAAATTTCACACCTATGCATTAATTTATTTTATATACTATTTTCCAATTAATACATTAAATTATAAAGGAGCTTTTTTAGAAAATTAGGTTCTTTGACCATCAGAAATGGCCACATGCTTCATACTCTTCAGATCAGGCTTCTTCTTATATGGCTCAAAACCGGCGCTCTGGCTCACACGAGTGAATGTGCTGCAGCTAAACGGCAGCCGGCTCTCATGGATGTGTGTAAGATAACGTACGCTCGGGCCCTTACAGTAAAGGATGTGTTTATGTGGGTGTAGTGGCCGTTGCTCCATCCTAGCTGTGTCATTCTTCCGCATTCCTTACAGCTTCATTAACAGGCCGATCTGGACGCTGAGGGCTTTTGTTTACATTCCAGCCTGTTTGAGCCCATGTCGGAATATTAAGAGAGTTCCTGCCCTCCGAACCATAAAACCCCAACAGCAGGATCCCTCATTACTGAGGAGCTGTTCACACGGATGCATCATGGGACTGTCATATAATCACATCGCCATCTAAAACGGCTTCGATGTGCCTCTACATACATACATACATACATAGAGTCCAAACGGCTGATAAAAACATCACACGTTTTTAACTAAAATATGAATCCTTAATCCATAATAATGCTTCCTCCAGTGAAAAAGTAATCTGGTCTGAATCAGGAGAGAAATCTGCACAGATCAAGCACCTTTTACAAGCCAAAACAGTCCAAAACAGCTCTAAACAAATATGTGGGTGGATTTTCATATGAGAGACAACAGGAGATGGACATTTTCACTGGAGGAAGCGTTATTATGGATTCCGGACTCTTATTTTAGTCGGAAGTAACAGTTTGAAGTTAAAAACATCTTAATGATAGATTTGTTTCTTACAAACACACAGCTTTTGTCTTCTCAAGATGTTAACTGATGGACTGGAGTGGTGTGGATTACTTCTGTATTGATGTGATGTTTTTATCAGCTGTTTGGACTCTCATTCTGACGGCACCCATTCACTGCAGAGCATCCATTGGTGAACAAGAGATGCAATGCTACATTTCTCCAAATCTGATGAAGAAACAAACTCATCTACATCTTGGATGGCCTGAGGGGGTGAGTCATTTCAGCTAATTTTCATTTTTGGGTAAACTTTAAAAGAAACATTTCTTTTATTTTGAACATTTAAAAAAAAAAAAAAATCTAAAGAACCTGCAATGGAAAGGTTCTTAAATGGAATCATCAATGCCAATAAAGAACCTTTCTTTTAAAGAGTGTAGGTAGCAGGAAAGCAGCAAGTGTATATAATAAACAGTTAAAAGTAGTAAATGTATCATGTTTGAGATTAGAACTGAAAAAACTCCTGGTGATTGCTTCGATGCATTGCAGAAAAATAACACTAATGCTTATTTCTCTCCATATGCACTGTTAGCATATCAAAATATGCATAGAGGATCAGTCTTTCTTCCAGCTTGTTTTCATTTTCACAGTACATGAGGTCAAAGTTAAAGCTGTTGCATGGTAGCTTGACATTTTATGGGCAAATACATTATTAAACTAATGCTGAATACTTAATATAGGAATTAATAAGCAGAAACTGAATGTGACACTCATCTGCACAAAAAAAAAGATATACATCCTTTACATTTCAAAATGACTTGTATTCAAACCCGACTTGTTGTTACCTGCATTAGTAGCACCAAAATCTGCCAGCCTGAGATATCCAACAGTAGAAATGTTCACCAAATTACATGAATGCAACTTGGCATTATTAAGCTGGCAGATGAAAAAAGGACATTTGTTTTGCCAATAAACCATTTTATGGACAATCAAAGCTTTTAGGGTCCTGCAAAACAACTGATTATTGAAACAATAATATTTGGTTTGATTGTTTGATAAGAGAAGTTTAGCACAGCTAGCCTCACGCCACTGTTTATTTTTGTGTCTGATACGAACAACGCTCTCAGCCTTCGAAGTAACCTTCGCTGACTCAAAAAAACCCTCCAAAAATAAATCAAGTGAAAGTAATAGTAATAAATAAATAAATAAACTGAAAATCAGTGGGGATGCTGGATACATTTTCAGATTATTTGGTAGGATTAAGTTTCCTCGTAAAAACAAATAACAGTAAGTTCATTCGTTTTCTGTTTTTAAATTATGCATTTAAACTGATGCATATTATTTGCATCACTATTTTTTAGTTTAGGACAGATCTTGGAGACGATATTTTGCAGAATGAATTTTTGGTGAACTATCCCTTTAATGAAGTCTCAGCAGTACTCATAATGCCTCTGGATATTTTTGATTTTAGAGTGATAATATCAAATTTACACAGTCCCTCAGGACACAACAATTTCCAAAGTAGGAGGAAAAGGAGTTGATATAATAATGTTGACCTTTACATCAGATTAATATTGTATGTAATTTAAACTCAAATTTCTGCATTAACTGCAGAGTTTATTTTTTTTTTTTAATTAAATTGTTGTAACTGAAAATTGAGCCGTGAGTTTTTTTGTTCCCAGCATGCTTTGCATAGAATTGGATAAGGAGTGTAAACATTGAAATTAGATGTTATTTTATGTGTTTGTTTTTTAGTAAATGGAAAGACTTGTTAGTTTTAGTTTTTTTTGTTGTTGTTTTTGTTTAATAAGGTGTAATCTCACATTATCACACAGATGTGCAACAAAGTGGTTCAAATAATCATTATCTACATGCTGTTCTGAAAAAATGCTGAAAAAAGGGTAGAAAGAGCCACTTTATACAGTAGTGAAGTATTCATTCAGAGCCAGTGAATTCTTGCCAATCTAATTAACACACCAACACTAGACAAAAAAAAAAAACAATTTTTTGAAGACAACGTTTAAGCATAAGCAAGAACAAAAGATCAAGACATGAACACAGGCATCAACAAAAAATGTAAGCCTGCCATTTCCCTCTGAAAGCCTTGGTTGTGTTAATCATACGTGTACGTGATCTCTGAAGGCTGGCTGATACGATCTACATGAGCAGCAGTCTAGACATTAAGTCAGAGGGGCTTTGCCTCTACATTATATTAACAGGAGAGAGTTATTAACGATTATGCTTTAACATGTTTGGCATTCCCATGACACACCACCACCTCCGGCATCCTCTTTTCCTATTTGTCCGACAGCTGCGAACTGCCAAAACAACAGTCTCTTTTCTCAAGGCGGATCTTGGATTTCTGCCTGAGGAACTCACAAGCGAGCATCTTAAAGGAATAGTTCAGCCAAAAATGAAAATTTGCTGAAAATGTGCTCACCCTCAGGTCATCCAAGATGTAGATGAGTTTGTTTGTTCATCAGATTTGGAGAAATATAGCATTCCATCATTTTCTCACCAATGGATCCTCTGCGGTGAATGGGTGCCGTCAGAATGAGAGTCCAAACAGCTGATAAAAACATCACAATAGTCCACAAGTAATCCACACCACTCCAGTCCATCAGTTAACATCTTGACAAAAGCTGTGTGTTTGTAAGAAAAACATTCATCATTAAGACGATTTTAACCTTTAAACTGCAGCTTCAAGCTAAAATACGAGTCCATAATCCATAATAACGCTTCCTCCAGTATTAAAAAGTTGTCTGGTTTGAATTAGGAGAGAAATCTGCACAGATCAAGCACTGTTTACAAGCCAAAACAGTCCAAAACAGCTCTAAACAAATATGTGGGTGATTTTGATGTGAGAGACAACAGGAGATTAACTTTTTCACTGGAGGAAGCGTTAATATGGATTATGGACTGATATTTTGGCCAGAAGCAACAGTTTGCACTTAAAACATCTTGATGGATTTGTTTCTTACAAACACACAGCTTTTGTCTTCTCAAGATGTTAACTGATGGACTAGAGTGGTGTGGATTATTGTGATGTTTTTATCAGCTGTTTTGACTCTCATTCTGACGGTACCCATTCACTACAGTGGATCCATTGGTGAGAAAGTGATGGAATGTTACATTTCTCCAAATCTGATGAAGAAACAAACTCATCCTAATCTTGGATGGCCTGAGGGTGACTCCATTTTAATTTTGGGGTGAGTTATTCCTTTAATATGCAAAAGACATTTGAACATAATGCATTAGATCAATAACCAAACCTACAGGTGCATCTCAATAAATTAGAATGTCGTGGAAAAGTTCATTTATTTCAGTAATTCAACTCAAATTGTGAAACTTGTATTAAATAAATTCAGTGCACACAGACTGAAGTAGTTTAAGTCTTTTAATTGTGGTGATTTTGGCTCACATTTAACAAAAACCCACCAATTCACTATCTCAACAAATTAGAATACTTCATAAGACCAATAAAAAAAACATTTTTAGTGAATTGTTGGCCTTCTGGAAAGTATGTTCATTTACTGTATATGTACTCAATACTTGGTAGGGGCTCCTTTTGCTTTAATTACTGCCTCAATTCGGCGTGGCATGGAGGTGATCAGTTTGTGGCACTGCTGAGGTGGTATGGAAGCCCAGGTTTCTTTGACAGTGGCCTTCAGCTCATCTGCATTTTTTGGTCTCTTGTTTCTCATTTTCCTCTTGACAATACCCCATAGATTCTGTTCAGGTCTGGTGAGTTTGCTGGCCAGTCAAGCACACCAACACCATGGTCATTTAACCAACTTTTGGTGCTTTTGGCGGTGTGGGCAGGTGCCAAATCCTGCTGGAAAATGAAATCAGCATCTTTAAAAAGCTGGTCAGCAGAAGGAAGCATGAAGTGCTCCAATATTTCTTGGTAAACGGGTGCAGTGACTTTGGTTTTCAAAAAACACAATGGACCAACACCAGCAGATGACATTGCACCCCAAATCATCACAGACTGTGGGAACTTAACACTGGACTTCAAGCAACTTGGGCTATGAGCTTCTCCACCCTTCCTCCAGACTCTAGGACCTTGGTTTCCATTTCCATTTAGCAGACGCTTTTATACATATACATTTTTTTTTTTTTTTTTAATCGGTATGTCTGTTCCCTGGGAATTGAACCCACGACCTTTTGCGCTGCTAACGCAATGCTCTACCACTGAGCCACAGGAACAAATGATTTTGAATGATGACCACTGGGCAATAGTCCAGTTCTGCTTCTCCTTAGTCCAGGTAAGACGCCTCTGATGTTGTCTGTGGTTCAGGAGTGGCTTAACAAGAGGAATACGAAAACTGCAGCCAAATTCCTTGACACGTCTGTGTGTGACCCCAGCCTCAGTCCATTCCTTGTGAAATTCACCAAAATTCTTGAATCAATTTTGCTTGACAATCCTCATAAGGCTGCGGTTCTCTCGGTTGGTTGTGCATCTTTTTCTTCCACACTTTTTCCTTCCACTCAACTTTCTGTTAACATGCTTGGATACAGCACTCTGTGAACAGCCAGCTTCTTTGGCAATGAATGTTTGTGTCAGATCAGCAGTCTTCCCCATGATTGTGTAGCCTAGTGAACCAAACTGAGAGACCATTTTGAAGGCTCAGGAAACCTTTGCAGGTGGTTTGAGTTGTTTAGGTGATTGGCATGTCACGGTATTCTAATTTGTTGAGATAGTGAATTGGTGGGTTTTTGTTAAATGTGAGCCAAAATCATCACAATTAAAAGAACCAAAGACTTAAACTACTTCAGTCTGTGTGCACTGAATTTATTTAATACAAGTTTCACAATTTGAGTTGAATTACTGAAATAAATGAACTTTTCCACGACATTCTAATTTATTGAGATGCACCTGTATATGTAATATCACTGAAAAATCCTAAAGCAAGACTTCATGGACTTCATAAGACCATACAGTTGCGAAATGATTCTATATAGGAAAGTTTGAAAGCCTCAGTGCAGCCACATGCAGAAAAAAGCCTTCTGAAGCCAAATCCACATGACTTCCCCTTTGCACAAACCAGCAAATTAGGTCAAAAGTCAATAAAAGCAGGACTCTCTCCGTATGCATTGTTTGCATAGATAAACCTCTACAATTAATCCAAAATGCCGCTGCAAGATTAATCTTTAATGAACTGAAAAGAACGCACGTCACACCTCTGTTCATCAGTTTGCACTGGCTACCAATAGCGGCTCGCATAAAATTCAAGGCTTTAATGTTTGCATACAAAACCACCTCTGGCTCTGCACCCCTTTACCTAAATTCAGTACTTCAGACCTATATGCCCTCTAGAAGCTGGCTTTCTGCAAGTGAACGCCGCATTATTGTGCCATCCCAAAGAGGCACAAAATCACGTTCACAGACTTTTTCATTAACTGTTCCCACCTGGTGGAATGACCTGCCCAACTCAATCCCAGCAGCTGAATCCTTAGCCATCTTCAAGAAACGGCTAAAAACACATCTCTTCTATCTTTATTTGACCCTCTAACTCTGGTACTCTATATTCTAATTCTATTTTATCCATCTGTCGTCTTTCTTTTTAAAAAAAAAAAAAAAAAACACACCCTTGACCCTCTATCAATTGCATATTTATTCTCTAACTGCTACTTTTTCTTTAAAAACTAACACTAGCTTTCTTTTTTCTATTCTATCTACTTTTTTTCTTAAAAAAACAAAACAAAAACAAAAAAACACTAGGTTTCTTTTTTCTATATTATATCTACTTGTTTTCTTAAAAAAAAAATAAAAAAAAAATTGCTATGTGTACTGCGTTAGGCTAACCCAGACTTGTCATATCCCTTGCATGTTGTTGCTCTTTTGTTGGTTTTGATTGCTTCTGTTGTCTTCTTTTGTAAGTCGCTTTGGATAAAAGCGTCTGCTAAATAACTAACTGTAAATAACTAAATGCATAGATCCACTCACACAAACTATGAAGTGCACAGAGAGGCCATTGTAATGCTGCATACCATAAATGCACGTCACATGTTACAGTCGAATCTAAGAGGCTGTCAGCATCATTTACTAACCTTCATGTCATTTCAGACCTCTATGACGTTCTTTTTTCTGTGGAACTCAAAAAGAGAAGTTTTAATAAATGTTCACGCTGCTCTTTTTACAATGATAATGCCAATAACACCACTGGTTCTCATGTATCTTGTATCCAAAGCAACGTTAAGCAAGTCTGAATGAGATTTGAGAGCAAAAGAATGACCTGTTTCTCACACAAAACTATCATCAGTTGTAAATAAAACAAAGATTACTGGAGTGTTTTACAAGAAAATGCTATTTCAGACTTTTGTGCTTAAAAATTTAATGTTTAACCTTTATGTTGTGTCATTCTGACCCAGAAAGGATTTTCCTTTTGCTAGTTAATGCTAAGAAAGAAAGTCATAAAGGTTTGGGACAACATGAGAGTGAGTAAATAATAATAAGAATAAATGTATTCAATCTTTTAAAATAAATGTAATGTCTGTTCAAAAATATGCATCCGTCATAAGCATGAGAGAGAGTTGTGCAAGTCGTTGCATGGTTGATACTGTATTTTTCTTGACCTTTGTCAGTGTATATACAAAATGCATGAAGTTGGCTCAGACATGCTTTACAATATCAGACTCATGTAATGTGATGAAACATTCATGGTCAAAGAGCAGAAAGAGAGAGACACAGAAATATTTAGTCATTGTGTCGCCCCTGGAAATCAAGGCAAAATGTGAGACCAACATTAGCATATTTTGCCATGAGAAAAATATAATTTTCTTTGATTTATTTATTTTTTTTAAATAAAACAGTTTAATATAAATGAAAACACATAGTGTCATAAACTATGGGTTTACTGTTGTTGAAAATGTATTTTTAACTTTCCAAGCTTTCAAAAACAGCCTGAAACTGAAACATGAACATTCATGTTTATCAGAAAGTTGGAGTTCTGACCCTCTTAATAGGTCATAATAATACTGGTTAAGCAGGTTTATTAGTTAACTAAACGTAAAACCATATATATATATATATATATATATATATATATATATATATATATATATATATATATATATATATATATATATATATAAAATATGTGTGTGTGTATGTATGTATGTATGTATATGTATATGTAAATATTTTTTTTTTACTTGAAATAAAATATATTTATATTTAACTTATTTTATTTCAGCTAGTTCCCAAAGCAAGTTTTTTTCTTTAGTTTAACTTCATACTGAAATCACTAAAACTAAAACTGAAATAAAAATGTATAAAAAATTCAGATGAATAAAAATTTGAATCTGAATAAAAAACAAAAATAATAAAACTAACTAAAATTGAAATAAAAATGGAAAATATTTCTCATTTTCATTTAGTTTACTTGATGTACTAAACTTACTAAAACTGAAATAAAAATCAATAAAATAAAAATGAATACAAATTAAAATATTAATAAATTGCATAAATGACAAAAACACAAATACTAAAACTAAAATTTAAATTAAATGGAAAAACTAAAAAATATTAATAAAAACTATAATAGTATCTCAATTATACTAAAATAATTATAGTTAAGCGCTAATATTTCATAGGAAATGAGCAGAGTGAATGTGATTAGAAATCTGTGTGGTTTGGCAAAGCTACAGAGCTTGACAGATTTGTTTTAATCTCTTTAACTCAGAAATATTTGCCAAGCTAAAGCTTTAGACAAGAGGAGTGGAGACTTAACTCGCCCAATTAAATAAAAGTTAAGTGCCAGAGAAAAAAGCAAGACCTATGAGACCTTGTTACAACAACAAGACTTAATTGTGGGGTTAAAGAAGAGTGCAGTGCTGCTGAGACCGCTAAACATCAAGGTAACTCGCATGATAATTTGTAATCCTTGAATATGAACAAGTTAGCGGGGGTGGGTCAGTCGCTCTCATATATTCAGGGACAGTGAGAGAGAGGCCGACCCGAGAGATCAGAGGTCACACGCAAGGAGAAACTTCTGCTGAGGCCTAAATAAGGCTTGCATGCACAGAAAAACATGTGCTGTATTCTGGCTACTTTACACTATTTAGAATAATAGTCAAGTCATCAAACTCTACATTTACACTCTCAGAAAAAAGATACAAAAGCTGTCACTGGGGCAGTCAAAAGGTGCTAATATGTACTTTTGAAGCACTAATATGTACCTTTAGGGTAAATAAGGTACAAAGGTTTACCTAAAAACACTACGTCCTGTTAACAGCAGGAGAGGTAATTGTATTCGCAGGTGAACTAAAATATGATACATATAACTGGTGAACCAGTCAATGTAATGCAAATATGTCTGAATGGTCTGACATAACAATAAAATGCGACATGAATGATACTGTATGTTGTTTGTTTACATCAAGTTGCGCCTCGCATTATGAAAACAATATTTGGGATACCACGATCAAAACTCAGCATATAGACAGTTTGATGTTGAATATTCATCCAAATTATGGTGAAAACCAAATTATTTGTGTGTTAAAATAACATTCGTGCGTTCAAAATGTAAAGAAATGCTTACATTACTTCACTGGTCATCGGAGCGAACCAACCCCGTGACGTCACACGCGGTGGTACTGCAAGATGGCGGCGCCCTTGCTCCAAAAGCTATAACAAAACATCCTTTTTCTTTAAAATGGTTACATTATTCATGTTTGTTATATATTTTTTAATCACAGTGGAAATCACTTTAATAAATAATGTGAACTTAACTGACTGCTTCACTTCCACTTTAAGATGGCAACACCCCAATGACAGCTTTATTTCTGAGTGAAGTATCACAAACAGTGTTAATTATAATATATAATTTAAAAAAATTATAATAAAAATTATAATTATAATTTTATAATTACAAAAAAATATAATTATAATTTTTGGAAAGATTTTGATTTTATTTTTAGATTATCCATTTTCATTTTAGTTAAAGTTTTAGTAATTTTGTTGTGTTGTTTGGGCATTTTTATTATCTTTTTTATTAATATATTTTTTAAATGTCAAAAATTACAAATGTTGCCTTGACAACTAAGTAAAAGAAGTGTCATTTTTTTTATTTTATTTTCAGTTAACATTTGTTTTATTTCAAGTAATTTTATATAGCTTTGGTTTATTTAATTTGTTATTTATCATTTCAACTTAAACTAAATAAAAATGAGAAACTTTGCTTTGGCAAATACTGTAACTGAAATAAAATAAGTTTAACTTTTACATTTTATTTTCAGCTAACTTTCATTTTATTTTAAGTTACAACTGTACTTTTAGTTTATTTAATTTTATTTAATTTAGCACTTCAATTTAAACTAAACAAAAATAAGAAATGTTGCTGGCAAATAACTGAAAATAAGTTTAACTTTTTTCACATTTTATTTTCAGTTAAGATTTATTTTATTTAGTTTTAACTGAATTTAAATGTTTTATTTCTTTTAGTTCATATTTTAAGTTTTTTTTTTTTATTATTTTTTTTTAACATTTTTAGTTTCACTTATTTTAGCACTTAAACTACAATCTTTTCCTTTATTTGCTCCAACTTCCACATTAAAAAGCATTCTTTTCTAAAGAAATATATGCCTACAAAACATATTTCAAGCATTAAAGCATAATTGTTTACATTATAAAGTTTTTATGACCAAGAAAAACCAATTTAGTCAAGTGTGTTTAGATTTTTGAGTGCTAGTGTTTACTATTTTAAGAGCACAGAAAAAGACCTGCACTGTGCAAAACTGCCTTATCTGAGTAATAATCTTTTTATTATTTTGGTAATTGCACTAGCTGTCATGGCAAATATAGGATTAGAGTAAACTTCAAAGCAAAATCAATGTTTTTGTTTATAGGTCTGTATGCCTTTATATAATCAAATCAAGGGAATAACAACTCCGCTATAATTTACATGAACACAGACTTGACTTGCATTGCATTCAAGAGGCACACTTTATCAGTTCATTCCCTGGGAATCAAACCCATGACCTTGGCGTTGCAGTGTTTGTGCTGTTGGAGATTAATGTGTGCTGTTGCAGGCAGTTTTTTGCAAAGAAAAAAATGAAACTGTTGCTCAAAGCTTCTAACAGAATCTAAATATAAATACTCACTTTTTCTTTTTTTTTTTTGCAGAAACTGTTACTTTCCCACCCAACCCCAAAATAAAGGAATAAATCACAGTTTTGCAGAAAAATTTGGAAAGGATGCAGTTACTCTGGAAATGACACAGTGAAATTAACCAAAATAGTTTCCAAGTAGCTCACATGTTGCTTTCACAATAATTATATCCAAAATGAGCTATGTAAGTCACAAAGTATCTATAATAAATAGTAACTAATATATCAGCCAAGCCACAATGATCAGCATCAGTCTGGATTTGTTAATCAACCAATCAAGATGTGTTGTGACATTTTTATGGTGTTTTTTTTTTAATTTTATTTTGTATTTTTTTTATTTTTGGAGCTTGACAGCCACTATGCATTCATTGCATGGAAAGCGTGCAATGTTTTTTGTGTTATAAGAAAGTAACTCATATGGGTTTTCAGAATGAGCAGATCAAAAAGAATACTGTATTAAATCATTTAAATATACATGTAATGTGTTCAAAAATATGCATCCATCATTTCATTCATCTAATAACACTGAAATTCTATATTTTGTTAATCAACCAATCAAGACATGTTGTGACATTTTTATGTTGTTTTTTTTATTGTTGTTCTTTTTGGAGCTTGACAGCCACTACACATTCATTGAGTTATATGGAAGAAAGTATGTCATATGAGTTTGAAACAACTCAAATATGAGAAAATCAAATAAAATAATGTATTAAATAATTTAAAATATATGAATATATGTAGTGTGTGTTAAAAATGCATCACTTTGGTTATTATATTAATGTAATAACATTGAAATTCTGACTTTAAGCAAGCAAGCAATACTGTATGTGTGCATACTAATGAAAGCAAGCAGGCAGGGGAGAAAAAGCATAATTATCAACTCCTTTCCAGGATGCACCTCATGAAGTTGGTTGTGAGAACGTCAACGGTGTGCAGAGCTGGAATCTAAAAGTTTTTCATTTTTTGTCTCTATGCAATCCCAATCCTTCCATTTGTGTTGTTTTGTAGTTTTGGTGAATTTACCATTACTCTAAATTTGGGAAACTCTTATAATAAAGAATGATCAGATGCATCTTTTGACTGTATATAATCATAAAAAAACACCTTAAAATAAAAATAACAACATTGAACTGCATTAGTTTCAGCAAAATGGGAGTAAAGTGTGTAGTTAAAGTCAGTTTTTCTTCTTTGGAAGATAAAAGAAGATATTTTGAATAATGTTAGTAACTAAACCGTTTCAATTCCCATTGATTTCCGCTGCAAGGACAAAAATAAAATGCAATGGAAGTCAGTGGGAACTGAAACTCTTTGATTATTTAAAACATCTTATTTTGTGTTTAGATGAAGAAAGAAATGCATACCGCTTTAGAACATATGGATGAGTAAATGATGACAGAATTAGCTTTTTGTGTGTGTGTGTACTATCCCTTTAAATTAGCAGACTGAACTGACACTGCAGACCGTAACTCATACAGTTCTTCAAAACAGTGATGCAACATGAAGAGCCGGTGTTAATAAATCATCCACGCTATAGATGCATACTTACTTTAGTCCTTCCATTGATTGTGTAGTTTCCCAGTTTTCCATTGCAATTCCTGACCAGGTCATCCATGCGACTCATCAAGAAGCAGATCTTCTCGCATCCAGGCTCCTTCCCCTCGATCCAAGTGATTTTATCCCCCCTTATGTCCTTCGTAGAGTCACTTTTCTGACTCACCAGCTGTCCATCAGTGAATTTACCAGTCTGATGAAGCGCTTTCACATCCTCCAGTATGGACAGCCCGAGGTCTTCACCCAGAAAGTTGTCCACTACACAAATGCCATGTTTGTTCATGCATGGGACTATATACTCAGTGGCCAGTTTGTGGGTTTGGGGTTTGGTGGTGCTGCTGTCCGTATCTGAGCTTTCGGTTCTGTTGATCAGATCTCTTCTGTCTGGATCAGATGGTTTCTTCTGCTGATGTGGAGTTTGAGGCACAATCTTGGTGTTGTCAGCCTCTCTGCAGGTGAGTTTGTGTTTTTTCCAGTGCTCTTTCTGATGTTCCTTGCTGCAGTAGAAAGAAATCCGGCATCGACCGCACTTTAAAAGATCTTCCATCTTTCCACACAGCTCGCAATACTGTTTATCCCGATCTGGATCCAGAACCGTAGCGCATCGGTCCATGTTCGCATTTGCGTGCTGCTGGCCCTTTAAATCCAGTCTTCCCCACGCGATAACTTTCACGTCGTTGATCCACCTCAACAACTGAAAACGAAAAACGGCGTCCGTTTCATCATCATACATCAACATTCACGGTTTCTCCGTTAAACAAACGGCTGCGTTTGGGTGCTCCATCCTCCTTTCTCGTGTTTGTCTGCGTTTCGCACGTCGCCAGTACAAACCAAACCTCTGACGTCAGTCGCGTGGGCGTGGCCAAGGGTTCAGAGCTTATAAATACGCCCCGCCTCATCTCTCTCTCTCTCTCTCTCTCTCTCTCTCTCTCTCTCTCTCTCTCTCTCTCTCTCACACTCACACACACACACACACACACAGAGAGAGAGACAGACAGACAGAGAGAGTGAAATTGAGTTACTGCTTTCAGGAGGATCTCAAAACGTTAATGCGTTTGTTGGTATTAGGTGGCCTAATTAGTAAGGATTTGGAGTACTAGGCTGCAGGTTTTAATTCGGATCGACGGGGGTTCGTTCGAGCCGATTTGTTCAAATGAATCGGATTCGGTTCTATTTGTGACAAGATAACTTTAGATCCGATTACTTTTATTGTTTTTGCATTGAATTGAATTGAATAGAAAGCGACCTGCTAAATTAACTGAATCTACTAGTTTATCTAACCAAACTAGATTTATTTATTTGTTGTTTTACTTAGAAATTAATCATGCTGATATTGAAAAATTGTCTTTGTTTAGTTGGTTTTTTACACCTGTTTGTTTCAGAGTTATTGAAGAACAGAAGGCTCTTTTTAATCAACATTAACAAAGACAGCAGATCTATTTTCAATGCATTGTTTTGTAATGTCATTCATGTAAATGGTAAAGCAGCACACAAGGCAAGAATTAATAAGTACACTATAAGGTAAAACATCTGATAAATAGCTATATGATCTTAGTTCTAGGGGAAAAGGGATTGGTCTATATTAGGATGTTCAAACTGATCAAAAATGTTAATTACGTAAATATATATATATATATATATATATATATATATATATATATATATATATATAAACTAAATTTGATTAAAATATGAAATAATAAAAATTGTTTAAATATATATTTATACTATATCAGGATGTTCAAAGTGTGTGTATGTATATATAAATATATATATATATATATATATATATATATATATATATATATATATATATAAAATATTAAACTCTATATAAATATATAATATTAAACTAAATTTGATTGAAATGTTACAGAATAAAAAATGTTTAAAAATAATTTTTGCACATTTTTGCACAATGTTTCAAATAATTTTTGCACATTTATAATATAAATGTTTCATAGAATAAATTGGGTTTAAGTACATTAAAATATTTAGCTTCTTTTTACATTTTAGGATGGGGGTCTCATGCATGAGGATGAGCACAGCATCCAAAAGATTGAAAACTCCTGGTCTAAATGGCCAAATCACTCTATTTTTGCAAGTTGCCAAGCAAGCAAAAATAGTATGGGATTGCAATAAACTGTGCAGAAATGTCGTTTGATGATTATGAATGTGTATTTTGTTGTCCACTGCCCCCTGTAGGAACATGCTGGCACTCAGACAGTGAGGAGGCACTGGGCGGCACGTACACAGTTGGCATGAATCCTTCAGGCGAAGGTTCACAGGGAGGAACAGTAATCTGATATTCTGTGTGTGCAATCAGAGGAAAGCACCTCTCAACTAGCGTTCATTCATAATACTTCTGTGTATGTGTGTCAAAGACTTTAAGATGGTATGTATTATACACACACACACGTGTACCATCACTGTATAATGGTATAACCACAATACTTTTTGTGTAAAAAAAAAAAAAAAAAAACTACATTTATTTATAAAAAGTACAATTATTTATTTATTAACATTTATTTTTTCAGTTTATTCAGTAGGACTGTATTTGAACCCATTAGGATTGGTTACACATGATCTTTTCAATAACATTACTTTAAGTGTGTGTGTGTGTGTACCTGTTTTTCTATTCAGGTGGGGACTTA